>NIVC01002516.1:27500-90000 GCA_002269645.1 Macrostomum lignano | reverse complement strand
AATGAGCTGTATAAATACACAATGAGCTGTATAAATACACAATGAGCTTCATGACTACACAATGAGCTTCATGACTACACAATGAGCTGTATGACTACTCAATGAGCTGTATAAATACACAATGAGCTGTATAAATGCACAATGAGCTTCATGACTACACAATGAGCTTCATGACTACACAATGAGCTGTATGACTACTCAATGAGCTGTATAAATACGCAATGAGCTGTATAAATGCACAATGAGCTTCATGACTACACAATGAGCTTCATGACTACACAATGAGCTTCATGACTACACAATGAGCTTAATGACTACACAATGAGCTGTATGACTACTCAATGAGCTGTATAAATACACAATGAGCTGTATGACTACTCAATGAGCTGTATAAATACACAATGAGCTGTATGACTACTCAATGAGCTGTATAAATACACAATGAGCTGTATGACTACTCAATGAGCTGTATAAATACACAATGAGCTGTATGACTACTCAATGAGCTGTATAAATACACAATGAGCTGACCCAAAGGGCACTTGCACAGTCGGTACACCAGATCCAGGCATTCTAAATTTATTTTCAGATCCCACGAGCGAATGCGTCCTGCATGATTAAAAAAAAAGCCTCCGCTCATTGTCACGGATTTCCTATACATTCGCCTCATTGAATCCGCCATCGCAATGAATTTGAACCATCTGTTCAAAAATTGCACGCAATCAAGTCAGCTATAATGGTAGCTATGGGGAGCTACCTGCACAGTTCCCATACGCGTAGTTGCGTGCAAATTTTAACCAATAATATCAAAACTGCTGAAACATATTTGATGAAGGCAAAAATTGGGCTTTATTTTATTTACAAGAAACAAACCGTACACTGGCAGGCAAGCAAATTTCAAGTAAAGGCAAAGCATTTTTTCCAAATAGATTTTCTAGAATATTCCCGACCAAATTCGTGACAAAACCTCTTTAGGTGGAATCGCTGACGGCAAAAAACTGATTGTTGCTTTTATTTTGTATGCTTTTCAACTTTGCATCTCAAACAGTCCAAAATGATCCAAAATTTTGAGTGTGATTAATTGATTATATTCCCTTCTGTCTCGTAGATGCGTTTTCGGAGATGAATTCGTGCCCTAAATATTTTTTCAGCTCTGAAATAAGTTTGTTATAATTGAGTATGGGGGGCTATGCTAAAAATAGACAAAAATGGGAGTAAACTTCTGTATTCACTTCCGGTAATGAGGTAAGTGCAGCGGTACATGTAATCTAACATACAGCAGTGCACCTGCAGCAGGAAATTATGATCAAAACAGGATCTTTTTTTCTAGCCAGCCTGAAAACAAGGGCCCTGCAGTCGCTATCTGCATGCCTTTATTTGAAGAGTCCCTGTTTTGTTAGAATCAGCACGGGTTTCGTTGTTGTTGCTCCCTCAACACCCACTCCTCTGTCTTTGGCTTGTGAAAAATATCATAAATCAGAGCCAGAAACAATGACAAAAGGCGTTTCAGCTTCAGAAAAATATGGGGGCTAGAAATCTGTTTTTTTACAGAGTGCGCGTTCCAGGATGGATTTTAAAGCTCTTTCAGCCGTAGCGAGTCCTGCATTCACTCAAGGCTGAAGCGCATACGGGCTTGGCCAAAGCTCTACTCAATGCTTTGAAGAAAGCTTAATGCCTTTTCGAACAAAAGAAGTAAACAGTCGTTAAAATGCGAGCGATTTTTTTGCAGAAGAGTAAGTGTAGTACAGCCGAACATTGTTGTTCTCAAATAGCGTCTATTTTTAAAACACGTTTCGGTGCGCCAACAACAGCCAGTAAGAAACGATAAAGAAGTCATAATCGGGACGTTTAGGTGCATCTTCAAGACAGAACAAGCTTGTACGGGGTTAACAGGTAAATTGGTGCCTAACTTTTAACACAGAAATTATTTAGCCCGATCTAGACTATTGACATCCAAGGTGACAATTAGATTCATAACAATGACGCATAACAGAAACGCAACAAAACACTACGTTAGCCAGGGAACCGCAAATAACAGTTATAGCATCAAGGTAAAAATAAAAGGAGCTAAATTAAAATATTTTCACCACGCCTTCAATTTGAGACCATGATGGCACTGCGTTATTCGAGATTAACGTTAAGACGATGGAGAGACGGGAGAGGAACGGAGCGATGGGGTGTCCCTAAGTGCAGAGCAAACCTGGGCCGGATGCTGCGACCCTCGAATTCGTCTTCGCCTCTCAGCAGCCGCTCTAATTAGGAGGGGGCATGCAACAGCACTCTTCGCACGATTGCGCAAGGAAAATTTGGGGAAATTCCTGCCTTGCACTTCCTCCAATAGCAACATTAGACTATACAGCAACACTTGAGATGTTTCAGGGCTTTGCAGTTTTCTCCCAATAATATTGTCCGCTTCCATCGCTCACGACTGCCACTGAGTGCTTTTAGTCCTCAATCTCGTTCGTGGTCGAGTTTCCGAGGGGTCGCAATGGAATCTCAACCTCTGGGCAGGCATTATCTTTAGCTTGGCGAGACGAAGTCAGGCCGTCGACCGGCGGCTGCTGCTGCTGTTGCTTGAATCGGCGGGGCAGCAGCCGCCTGCAGGCTTCGAACTTATGCGCCAGCAGTACGAAACAGACGAAGGCGAAGTAGGCGATAGCGCTGAGCACATTTTTCAACGGCTGCAAGATGTAGAGCAACAGAATGTACTCGCGGCCGGACATTTCCTTGCGCAGGTGAACTGTTCGAGCTTTGAAAGCGCTGGTAACGGCCAGGGGCGGATAGCAGACTATGGCGAGAACAAGGAACAGCGTCCTGGCACTGGCGTTGATGAGCTCGGCGCTTTCAAAGCCGGACTGTTGCTGCTGCTGATGATGATGAGGATGCTGTCTCTGGCCCGGCTGCTGGCCCGGCTGCTGGTGAAGCTGATAGTTCGGTTGCCGGCGCGAGCGAAGACAGCCGAACAGCACAGTGAAAGTGCTGGCGCTGAACAGCAGAGCGGGCGCGTAGGCGTTGGCCACAATCTCTAAAATGATTGACACCACGTAGACGGTGTGGAACTCGGGCAGAATGCCGCACACCAGCTCTGGCAACTGCTCGGGTCCCGCTGTAGAGTTTAGCAGGGTTCTCGAGCCATCGCCGCTGCCACTGCTGTGGGCTTTATGCCGGCTAACGATGCTAAACATCCAGATGTAGTTGAGGTGTCCGGCAAGAACGACAGCTCCGGCGGCGGCGATGCCGATGCGCAGTCGGAACTGGCTGAAGTGCTTGAAAGCGAATCGCGGGCTGAGGCTCATAGCGGCCCGCTCCATGGCGAACAGGGCTAGCATCCACACCTGAGCGGTGATCGTAGCGTTGTCGCTGAAGTGATGGAGCTTGCAGACCCAGGCGCTCACGTGACGGCTAGCTGTAGTGAGCAGGTCTGGCTGGCTGAGCACGGTAAAGAGCGCCTTGTGCAGCAGGCAGAGCAAGTCGGCCACGCAGTTCCAGCGGATAATCAGCAGGCAGCCGAGCTTGTAGCGGCTGAAGGGCAGCCGGCTGAGCAGGTGAATGCTTGCGGATAGAAGCGCAATCGATACGCAGCAGTTGCCAAGAGCTACCCAGGTGAGTGTAGTGCTCAAGTCGGAGGTCTCCTGATCAGGTGGGTTGGTCCAATTGGTTTCCTTCATTTCCTGCAATTCTGTCTTGTCAGATTGGAGAGCGGATTAGCCTGCAATATAATAATAAGCTGGGCGAGCGGCGGGTGGGGCTCGCGAGGCCGGGGAAATTCAATTAAATGCGGCGTCGGGATCAGGCCGAGCGGAGGTGGGCGCGGCGACTGCGGATTGGTCGGCTCCATCTGAAAGATGATTAGCAGAGAGGCTTGGGAGATTCTAATTGACAGCCTAGGGATATCTGAAACGAAATCGGGAGGTTAAATTATCTGATTAGTTGATTTAGCTGATTAGAAAATAGAGATTTTAAGTAGATGCTGAAGATTTTGTTGCGAATCAGTCAGTTTATGCTTTCAAATGAGGATTCAATCGATTGAAACGGAAATATGAAGTGAAGTATAGAAACCTGCGACTTTTTTAATGAATCATTTTTAAGTACGAGTCTAAACTATTGCACAACGGAATATTCCTTGATTAAGGTAAGGTAGCACGCTTTAGAAGGCAAAGAAATATAAAAGTGAAAATCAACATAGATTACATTCTTTCGACGCGTTTCGGTCCAACAAGTGCCATCTTCAGGTCTGGTGTATTTATAGTCATTAGTCATTAGTCATTAGTCATTAGCCATTAGTCATTTTTAATCATAGTCAAAATCGTTAGCTATGATAAAGGATATGGCGTTGCCATCATGGACGCCAATGATTACAACATGAAAATGAACGAGATTGTTCAAGACCAATCCGAATTCCACTGTCTGGGAGATATAACTGAAGTTTCCACTGCGCATCCTGTTCTGAAAGCTGAGAGATCCTTGCAGAGTTTTTTGCGCAATCATGTGAAACAACACACAGAAGACGAAATTTTCAAACGCATCAGGCCAAATGGTAGCCACCCTGGTCAACTATATGGCGTCTGCAAAATTCACAAACCGAACAAACCTCTTAGACCTATTGTTTCCATGATTAATACTCCTGAGTACCAATTAGCCAAATATATCGATCACCTGATCAAGCCCACATCCCACGTGACCATTCCATCAACTCGACCACTGACTTTATGAACCATCTGAAAGAGGTTACCCCAACTAACGAAGACTACATTTGTAGCTTTGATGTGACTGACCTCTCTGTTCACGAATGTTCCTCTGCAGTTTGCTATTGATCTAGCCGCTGACTATGTCTATGAGCATGCCCCTCCGAAATTCCCAAAAAGTACTTTAAAAAAATTTATGAACTTCGCCACCTCTGGTCTGTTCCTTTTTAATGATAAGTACTATCGCCGAATCGACGGCTGCGCGATGGGTAGCCCCTTGCGCCCACTCTTGCCAACATCTGTATGACTTATTGGGAGAAACAGTGGATGACTCTGCGATTCGTTGATGACACCTTTGCCATTTTCAAAGGGGGATCGGATCATGAAGAGTTTCTTGCTGCTCTGAACTCCACTCACAAAAAACATCCAGTTCACTGTTGAATTTGGTGACAAGAAACTCCCTTTCCTTGATGTTGACGTTGACATCCACAGTAATACTGTTTCCACTAAAGTTTACCGCAAGCCCACTTTCACGAACTTGATGCTTAATTTTGGAGCTGTGTGTCTCAGACAGTGGAAAGTTGGCCTGATTCGTTGTTTGTTAGGGCCTACACGGTTTGCAGCTCCTGGACCAATTTCAACATTGAAGTTAACAATCTCACCAAAACTCTGAGAATGAATCAATTTCCCAGAAATGTCATTAGCACTGAAATCAATAGATTCATCTCTAATAAAATGACGGACAAATCGAGTTTTGCTTCTGATAAGGATGTGTTAAAAACTAGCCCGAGCATGGTCTTGCCATTCTACGGTAGCTGCTCTAACCTGTTGAAGAAGACAATTGAAAAAAGCTTCTGTAAATTATTTAACACGCCTATTAAGATAGTTTTCCGCACTGTTAAGGTCGGCCAATACGTTAGTAGACTGAAATCCCATGTTCCTCTTGCTCTGGCGGCAGGTGTTGTGTATAAGTTATCTTGTTCTGTTGACCAGAACATCTCTACATATAAAAATCAAAACTCTGTGTGTGTGTGTGTGTGTGTGTGGACAATTTTGATCGCTATGGACTCCCAAACCACTCAACCAAATTACACCAAACTTTACACCCACCCTAAACTCACTACGGAAAATGTCTTAGGCTACCTTTTAATTTCCTAGACTCAAGTCTTCCTACCTAAAAGTACAAAAAACTGCTCAAAATGCGCAATTTTTTCACTAAATCCTCCATAGCGCCGCTCCACTTCTACCGATTCTCTTCAAATTTGACACAGACAATCTTCAACTATTTTGGCACAATCGTGTAAAGTTTCGAATCTCTAAGTTAATCCTGAACGGCGCTGTGTACTTTTAAAGTTAGGCTGTTTTTTTTCAGCGTAGCAACCACCCCAACCTCCGCCCGCCTGCCTCTCTTTCCCGATCCCGATCTGGGCCCAGATGTGTAAAAGGGGTTTCAAAATTGACTAACTTTCAGCTGCCATAAGTTTGCTCCACGTAAAGGGATTGACTTTAAACTTGACACAATTCTTCATTGACTCATTCTCTGCCTACATGTAAAGTCTCAACTCTGTATCTCAATCAGGACGGAAACTGTAAGCATGTGAAGTTTGTCTGCTTTTTCTGTTGTTTGTGCCACTCAATCACTCATTCCCCCCAGAGCCAGACGAAGGGTCAGGCGATAGGGCTCAATGTACATAGCGAATGTACAGTGTTTTGGAATCACTTTATTTATAGCCTACACCGAGAGTGGAGAGGCTACGTTTAGCCATGACAGTTTAGTGAGAAATTCTAACCACTGCCCTCCCCTCTGTATTGGCAAACTCTGCAGCAGTTTAACAGTGGATGGCAATTGGCAATGGGCAAATCGAGGGAATCCACTATCCAGCATGGTTTGTAAAAGCGAAAGATTTATGAAAAGGCGATGCAATGCAATACAACCCTACTAAATTAGTCACACCATGGAAATTTTAGGTTTCTCTTAAAAGTACTTTAAATATTAAATGTCCTAAGAAATGCTTATTTCCTTGGTTGTTAGACTGATGCAGACTGCAGTGGAGCTGAAAATACACAAATTCCTTTCAGGGCTGCAAATTGGCAAGAAAAATGACGTGATCAAAGCATGAGAACAGCCATGAGAGTAGTACGTCCCACAAACTGCATGGCTTACCAAGCAGGAATGGGCAGACTTTTACTTCAAAAGCCAGATAAAGAATCCAGCTTATGTGCGGGCCAGATGAGAGTGGAAAGGAGAAGGAATAGACTATTAGAAGAGAGGAGAGGCGAGAGGGGGGTATGAGAAAACATGGAATATAAGAGGAGAGACAAGTGGTGAGGAGAGAGCAGAGAAGAAGGGAGGAAGAAGTGAGAGGAGGGGAGAAAGGAGGGAGAGGAAAGAGTAAAGGCGAGAAGAGGGGAGAGATGAGACAGAGGATCGATGAGAGGAGAGTAGAGAAGAGTGAGAAGAGATGAGAGGAGATGAGAGATGAGAGAGCAGAAAGAAGATGACAGAGGGTCAAGAGGAGATGAGAGATTAGAGAGGAGAGAGTAGAAAGGATAGAAAAGAGAGGAGATAAGAGGGGGAGAGAAGGGGTGAGAAGAGAAGAGATAGAGATAAGAGAGGGGTGTAAGAAGAGGGGAGAAAGGAGAGATGAGAGAGTAAAGGGAAGAGGAGGAGAGAGGAAAGAGATGAGATTGTAAAGATGAGACAGATCAAAGAAGAGATGAGAGATGAAAAAGGTGAGAGGAGAGTGCAGAGAGACGAGAGAAGATAATAGAGGAGAGAGAGTATAGAAAGGGAAAAGAAAAGAAGAGAGGAGTAAGGAAAGAGAGGAGTGAGAAGAGGTGAAGAGAAGAGTACAGAGGAGATAAGTGAGAGAACGTATAAGAGAGTAAAGATGACAGATGAGAGAGCAGATGAACAGACGAGAGATGGGAGAGTGGAGAGAACAGAGGAGAGATAAGAGAGAAGAGATTACAGAGACTAGAGGAGAGAGGAGAGACAGGGAGAGAGAAGAGGAAACAGGAGAATGAAGAGGGGAGAGAGTAGAGAGGAGAAGAGAGATGGGAGAGGAGAGAGAGAGAGAGAGAGAGAGAGAGAGAGAGAGAGAGAGAGAGAGAGAGAGAGAGAGAGAGCGCAGAGCAGAGAGAAACGAGAAGAGATAAGAGAGAAAATATAAAAGAAGAGAAAGGAGAGATGAAAGAGCGGACGAGAGAGAAGAGAGGTGAGGGAAGAGACGAGCGACGAGGGGAGAGAGAAGAGATAAAACAAGAAAAGAGATGAGAGGAAAGAGAGAGAGGAAAGAGGTGAGGGAAGAGACGAGAGAAGAGGGGAGAGAGGAGAGAGAGAGGAAAGAGTAGAGAGGAGAGATGAGAGAGTAGAGGAGAGAGTTAAGAGAAGAGAGAAAAGAATAGAGAGGAGAAGGAAGAGACGAGAGAAGAGAAGAGAGAGGAGAGAGAGAGGAAAGAGTAGAGAGGAGAGATGAGAGAGTAGAGGAGAGAGTTAAGAGAAGAGAGAAAAGAATAGAGAGGAGAAGGAAGAGACGAGAGAAGAGGGGGAGAGAAGAGAGAGGAGAGGAGAGAGAAAACGAAAGAGTAGAGAGGAGAGAGGAGAGGAGAGAGAAAAGAATAGGGAAGAGATGAGATAAGAGAGATGAAAGAGAAGAGAGATGAGGGAAGATACGAAAGAAGAGAGGAGAGACGAGAGACGAGGGATGAGAGAGAAGAAAGGAAACAGAAGAGACGATAGAAATTTTAAAGGATCCAAGGGACATAGGGAGAGTCAGGGAGAGGCCAGATTTTGCCAATACATGTTTTAGAGTCAGACAGACATTGCCTGGCATTCTGTGGAGTACCCTAGCATTCCAGCAAACAATATCAACGTTTGCCTCAAAACCTAATTTTACACAAATGTGCTCCATTTTATGTCTACCTCTATCCTACTAACTATTAATTTGTTTGTGTATGGCCTTAGATTTCAGAATACATGCAAAAGTAGTTCCGGGGATTGGAATTCCCCGGGTTCAAAATCCGCGGGTTTCAACAGCTTGTCTCTACATATAAAAATCAAAACTCTGTGTGTGTGTGTGTGTGTGTGTGTGTGTGTGTGTGGACAATTTTGATCGCTATGGACTCCCAAACCGCTCAACCAAATGACACCAAACTTTACACCCACCCTAAACTTACTACGGAGAATGTCTTAGGCTACCTTTTAATTTCCTAAATTTGAGTCTTCCTACCTAAAAGTGCAAAAAACTGCTCAAAATGCGCAATTTTTTCACTAAATCCTCCATAGCGCCGCTCCACTTCTACCGATTCTCTTCAAATTTGACACAGACAATCTTCAACTATTTTGGCACAATCGTGTAAAGTTTCGAATCTCTAAGTTAATCCTGAACGGCGCTGTGTACTTTTAAAGTTAGGCTGTTTTTTTTCAGCGTAGCAACCACCCCAACCTCCGCCCGCCTGCCTCTCTTTCCCGATCCCGATCTGGGCCCAGATGTGTAAAAGGGGTTTCAAAATTGACTAACTTTCAGCTGCCATAAGTTTGCTCCACGTAAAGCGATTGACTTTAAACTTGACACAATTCTTCATTGACTCATTCTCTGCCTACATGTAAAGTCTCAACTCTGTATCTCAATCAGGACGGAAACTGTAAGCATGTGAAGTTTGTCTGCTTTTTCTGTTGTTTGTGCCACTCAATCACTCATTCCCCCCAGAGCCAGACGAAGGGTCAGGCGATAGGGCTCAATGTACATAGCGAATGTACAGTGTTTTGGAATCACTTTATTTATAGCCTACACCGAGAGTGGAGAGGCTACGTTTAGCCATGACAGTTTAGTGAGAAATTCTAACCACTGCCCTCCCCTCTGTATTGGCAAACTCTGCAGCAGTTTAACAGTGGATGGCAATTGGCAATGGGCAAATCGAGGGAATCCACTATCCAGCATGGTTTGTAAAAGCGAAAGATTTATGAAAAGGCGATGCAATGCAATACAACCCTACTAAATTAGTCACACCATGGAAATTTTAGGTTTCTCTTAAAAGTACTTTAAATATTAAATGTCCTAAGAAATGCTTATTTCCTTGGTTGTTAGACTGATGCAGACTGCAGTGGAGCTGAAAATACACAAATTCCTTTCAGGGCTGCAAATTGGCAAGAAAAATGACGTGATCAAAGCATGAGAACAGCCATGAGAGTAGTACGTCCCACAAACTGCATGGCTTACCAAGCAGGAATGGGCAGACTTTTACTTCAAAAGCCAGATAAAGAATCCAGCTTATGTGCGGGCCAGATGAGAGTGGAAAGGAGAAGGAATAGACTATTAGAAGAGAGGAGAGGCGAGAGGGGGGTATGAGAAAACATGGAATATAAGAGGAGAGACAAGTGGTGAGGAGAGAGCAGAGAAGAAGGGAGGAAGAAGTGAGAGGAGGGGAGAAAGGAGGGAGAGGAAAGAGTAAAGGCGAGAAGAGGGGAGAGATGAGACAGAGGATCGATGAGAGGAGAGTAGAGAAGAGTGAGAAGAGATGAGAGGAGATGAGAGATGAGAGAGCAGAAAGAAGATGACAGAGGGTCAAGAGGAGATGAGAGATTAGAGAGGAGAGAGTAGAAAGGATAGAAAAGAGAGGAGATAAGAGGGGGAGAGAAGGGGTGAGAAGAGAAGAGATAGAGATAAGAGAGGGGTGTAAGAAGAGGGGAGAAAGGAGAGATGAGAGAGTAAAGGGAAGAGGAGGAGAGAGGAAAGAGATGAGATTGTAAAGATGAGACAGATCAAAGAAGAGATGAGAGATGAAAAAGGTGAGAGGAGAGTGCAGAGAGACGAGAGAAGATAATAGAGGAGAGAGAGTATAGAAAGGGAAAAGAAAAGAAGAGAGGAGTAAGGAAAGAGAGGAGTGAGAAGAGGTGAAGAGAAGAGTACAGAGGAGATAAGTGAGAGAACGTATAAGAGAGTAAAGATGACAGATGAGAGAGCAGATGAACAGACGAGAGATGGGAGAGTGGAGAGAACAGAGGAGAGATAAGAGAGAAGAGATTACAGAGACTAGAGGAGAGAGGAGAGACAGGGAGAGAGAAGAGGAAACAGGAGAATGAAGAGGGGAGAGAGTAGAGAGGAGAAGAGAGATGGGAGAGGAGAGAGAGAGAGAGAGAGAGAGAGAGAGAGAGAGAGAGAGAGAGAGAGAGAGAGAGAGAGAAAGCGCAGAGCAGAGAGAAACGAGAAGAGATAAGAGAGAAAATATAAAAGAAGAGAAAGGAGAGATGAAAGAGCGGACGAGAGAGAAGAGAGGTGAGGGAAGAGACGAGCGACGAGGGGAGAGAGAAGAGATAAAACAAGAAAAGAGATGAGAGGAAAGAGAGAGAGGAAAGAGGTGAGGGAAGAGACGAGAGAAGAGGGGAGAGAGGAGAGAGAGAGGAAAGAGTAGAGAGGAGAGATGAGAGAGTAGAGGAGAGAGTTAAGAGAAGAGAGAAAAGAATAGAGAGGAGAAGGAAGAGACGAGAGAAGAGAAGAGAGAGGAGAGAGAGAGGAAAGAGTAGAGAGGAGAGATGAGAGAGTAGAGGAGAGAGTTAAGAGAAGAGAGAAAAGAATAGAGAGGAGAAGGAAGAGACGAGAGAAGAGGGGGAGAGAAGAGAGAGGAGAGGAGAGAGAAAACGAAAGAGTAGAGAGGAGAGAGGAGAGGAGAGAGAAAAGAATAGGGAAGAGATGAGATAAGAGAGATGAAAGAGAAGAGAGATGAGGGAAGATACGAAAGAAGAGAGGAGAGACGAGAGACGAGGGATGAGAGAGAAGAAAGGAAACAGAAGAGACGATAGAAATTTTAAAGGATCCAAGGGACATAGGGAGAGTCAGGGAGAGGCCAGATTTTGCCAATACATGTTTTAGAGTCAGACAGACATTGCCTGGCATTCTGTGGAGTACCCTAGCATTCAGCAAACAATATCAACGTTTGCCTCAAAACCTAATTTTACACAAATGTGCTCCATTTTATGTCTACCTCTATCCTACTAACTATTAATTTGTTTGTGTATGGCCTTAGATTTCAGAATACATGCAAAAGTAGTTCCGGGGATTGGAATTCCCCGGGTTCAAAATCCGCGGGTTTCAACAGCTTGTCTCTACATATAAAAATCAAAACTCTGTGTGTGTGTGTGTGTGTGTGTGTGTGTGTGTGTGGACAATTTTGATCGCTATGGACTCCCAAACCGCTCAACCAAATGACACCAAACTTTACACCCACCCTAAACTTACTACGGAGAATGTCTTAGGCTACCTTTTAATTTCCTAAATTTGAGTCTTCCTACCTAAAAGTGCAAAAAACTGCTCAAAATGCGCAATTTTTTCACTAAATCCTCCATAGCGCCGCTCCACTTCTACCGATTCTCTTCAAATTTGACACAGACAATCTTCAACTATTTTGGCACAATCGTGTAAAGTTTCGAATCTCTAAGTTAATCCTGAACGGCGCTGTGTACTTTTAAAGTTAGGCTGTTTTTTTTCAGCGTAGCAACCACCCCAACCTCCGCCCGCCTGCCTCTCTTTCCCGATCCCGATCTGGGCCCAGATGTGTAAAAGGGGTTTCAAAATTGACTAACTTTCAGCTGCCATAAGTTTGCTCCACGTAAAGGGATTGACTTTAAACTTGACACAATTCTTCATTGACTCATTCTCTGCCTACATGTAAAGTCTCAACTCTGTATCTCAATCAGGACGGAAACTGTAAGCATGTGAAGTTTGTCTGCTTTTTCTGTTGTTTGTGCCACTCAATCACTCATTCCCCCCAGAGCCAGACGAAGGGTCAGGCGATAGGGCTGAATGTACATGGCAACGTACAGTGTTTTGGAATAACTTTTAATAGCCTTCTCTGCACCCCCGCGAGTGGAGAGGCGTGGAGAGGACAGTTTCAGCGAGAGATTCAATCCACTGTCCTCTGTATAGACAAGTCTGCAGCAGTTTAACAGTGGATGGCAAACAGGCAAATCAAGGCGATGCGGGATGGTTTGTAAAAATAGCGAAAAATTAATGAATAACTTATTACAATGCAATCCTACTAAATTAGTTACACCATGAAGCTTTTAACATAAAGTTTCGCATAGGGTAACTTTAAAATTTAAATGACTCATAAGAAATGCGCATTTCCTTGGTTGTTAAGACTGCTGCAGAGTGCAGACTGTGGTGGTGGAGCTGGAGATACACAAATTCCTCTCAGGGCTGCTAATTGGCCAGAAAGGTGACGTGATTAAAGCATGAGAAATGATAACCATGATAGTACTACATCCCACAAACTGGCTTTCGAAGCAGGGATCGGTAGATTTTTAACTCAAAGGCCAGATAAAGAATCCAGCTCATGGCTGCGGGCCAGATGAGAGTGAAAAAGAAAAGGAATAGACTATTAGAAAGAGAGGAAGGGCGAGAGGGGGTAAGAGAAAAGATATAAGATAACAGGAGAGACGAGTGGGGTGAGGACGAGGAGAGAGCAGAGAATATGGGAGGAGGAAGCGAGAGGAGGGGAGACAGGAGGGAGAGGAAAGAGTAGAGGTGAGAAGAGGAAGAGAGAAGAGGGGAGAGATGAGACAGAGGATCGATGAGAGAGGAGGGTAGAGAAGAGTGAGAAGAGAATAGAGAATAGAGAACAGAGAGGAGATAGGAGGGGAGAGAGAGGGAGAGAGGAGTGAGAAGAGAGGAGATAAGAGATGAGAGAGAGAGAGAGAGAGAGAGAGAGAGAGAGAGAGAGAGAGAGAGAGAGAGAGAGTTGAGAAAGAAGAGAGGAGAAAGGAGAGATGATAAAGTAAAGGGAAGAAGAGGAGAGAGGAAAGAGATGAGATTGTGGAGATGAGAGAGTAGAGATGAGAGATGAAGGAAGAGAGGGCAGAGTGCAAAGAGACAAGAGAAGAGAATAGAGGGGAGAGAGTATAGAAGAGGGAAGAGAAGAGGAGTAAGAAGAGAGGATTCAGTAGAGGGGAAAGAGAAGAGTACACAGGAGAGTGGAGAGTAAAGATGACAGAAGAGAGTGGGGGTAGAGAGCAAAGATGAGAGTGAACGCGATATATGAGAGGAGAGAGGAGAGTGAAGAGAGAAGAGAGAAGACAAGAGAGGGAGAGAATAGAAGAGGGAAGAGAAGAGAAGGGGAAAAGGAGAAAGGAAAGAGAGGAGTCAAAAGAGGGGAAAGATCGAAGAGTACAGATGAGAGAGGTGAGAGAACATACGAGTATAAGAGAGTAAAGATGGCAGATGAGAGAGGGGAGATGACAGACCAGAGACGAGAGTGAACAGATAAGAGATGGGAGAGTGGAGAGAAAAAAGGATAGAAATAAGAGATGAGAGGTGAGACAAAGGGAGAGAGAAGTGAGTGAGGAGAGAGGAGGGGAGGGGAGAGAACCAAGAGGACAGGGGAAAGAGGAGAAAGGACGAGAGACGAGAGGAAACAGGGGAGAGATTAGAGGAGAAAGATATATGGGACAGGAGAGAGCAGAGAGATAAGAGGAGAGAGAGGGAGAGAGAGAGAGGAGAGAGAGAGAGGAGAGAACATGCAGAAAGAATGAGAAGAGAGAAGAGAGAAAAGATAAAAGAGGAGAAAGAAGAGATAGATAAGAGAGGAGAGAGAGAGAGGGAAAGAGAGAGGAGAGAACATGCAGAAAGAATGAGAAGAGAGAAGAGAGAAAAGATAAAAGAGGAGAAAGAAGAGATAGATAAGAGAGCAAAGACGAGAGAGAAGAGAGGTGAGGGAAGAGACGATAAAAGAGAGGAGAGAGGAGAGCGGAAAGAAGAGAAGAGATGAGAGGAGAGAGAGGAGAGAGTAGAGAGTAGAGAGGAGGGAGGAGAGGAGGGATAAAAGAATAGAAGGGAGAGAGAATAGACGAGAGAATAGGGGATAGAGGAGAGAGAGAAGAGACAGAGACGAGAGAGAGAAGAGGAAACAGAAGAGAAGGTCGAAGTTTTTAAGGATCCAAGGGACATAAGGAGAGGCAGAGGCCAGAGTTTGCCTGTTCGCAGCACCCCAGCCAACAATATAAATGTTTGCCTCAAATCCTAATTTTTCACGAATGTACTCTATTTTATGTTTAATTCTAACCTAACTATATATTAACGAGTTTTTGTTTGAGTTTGACCTCAGATTTTAGAATACGAGTACATGCAAAAATAGTTCCAGGGATTGAAATTCCCCGGGTTCAAAATCCGCGGGTTTCAACAGCTTGTCTCTAACTATAAAAATCAAAACTCTGTGTGTCTGTGTGTGTGTGTGTGTGTCTGAATGTGCACGAGGCATTTGTTGAGACAAGCGTGTATAAAGTGACCCGTGCTATTAGGACCAAAAAAGTGTTGGGCCAGGCCCAACAAGTGCGTCCCAACACACCAAAAAATGAAAGCCTTAGAAATGAAAAAATATTCATTGGAACCGTCTTTCAATTCTCTTTTCAAAAATCAAGGTCATTTTTTCATATTTTAAATCAAACACGAGCTATGTAATGATTTGTAGTGTCCCAAGAGGGTAAAAAATTATGCGAAAATTTTCTTTTGACCCAACATAACTATTGGGTCACAATAAGAATTCACGCTCTTTTACAACGTTTCTTACAATTATAGTGGAAGTTCTAGTAAAAATAACAAAGTATGTACACCACAGAGCTGCTAATCGACGCTCTAAGGATCCAATGGTATTTGACAGCGTATTTTCTGAATTTCGGATATAAAAAATAATTCTATGGAGATTCAAAATCCTATTTTCATACATGAAATGTGTTAGCAAGACAAAGAAAAACTTTTCTTTCCCCCAACAAGTATCGTTGATTTTATTATATAGTAGTTAAAGTACGTTATTCCACGTTACTAAAAGGAAGCGTGTTCTCTAAGGCTTCTTAATTGGCCTGAGTTTGTGGTTAGCTATACGCTCGTATTGCGAGCATATTTGCAAAATATTCCATAGAGTCATTATTTGGTATAGTGATTTGACGTACTGAGAAACAATGAGACTTAGATCACTGCATGGACTGCTAGCTCATTTTAGCCTGTCACTGGAAGGTCAAAGGCGATTTGTTGGCCATAAACTAACTAGCGCACGAGTACTCTTAACAGAACCAGATTGTCGCGTTAGTCTATTACCCTCCAACATAGTATCTTAGACCACTTAAAGTTGTACAGCCCTCTCTGGAAAACAGTTCTTTCTCATTCGATCGTAAAGATAAAACCCGTGTGCATATATTCAGAAGTATATGTACAGAACAAGCGTGTACAAGACCCAAGAAATTCCTTCCCCCGGGCCAATTGTGTACATTCCTATCCAGGCGGAGGGGAAGCGCGCGGAGGAGAGGCGGGCGCAAGGGGGGTGGAGTTTCACCTTAACACTGAGGCGGAGGCCTACGGAGGAGGTAGAGCTAAGATTGGAGCCTACGAGAGGCATACAAAGGGGTCGTACTATAAAGCTGTCGTAGCATAAGTTTGATCGTACGTCGGAACTTCTACACTGCGGACATAGGAGCTAAGAACGATCTTATCTTATAATGGCTTTATAGAACGGGCCCGAAATCTTAATAGAATGGTAGAAGTTCGCTTTGGCAAACAGCATCCTGCATATGGTAAAAGAATGTAGTTCATTTACGAGGCCTGCCCTACACAGGCGAAATGTGCCCAAGGCACAAGAGTTCCATGACCTCTTTCCATGGAAACTTGGCTATACGAGCGTAGGAACCATTACAAATATGTAAGTTGAATTTAAAGATCCTTTTTAGGATTCATAAACTTTACTTAACTAAACTTAACTAATCAAGCTTAAAATGTATTTTTACAATTCCAGATATATGTACATGTAAATTTGCTCAGCCTTAGTTTTCTTCTATCAAGCGAATTACCTTTATTGTCAAGTAAGTCATATTATATGTGGATATTTTTGTGCATGGTAAAAATTTAGAAGCAGCCCACTACGAGAAGCAAAATAGTTGTTTATTGAATGAAATTGACATCGGTTTCGCAAGTAGCATTTTGGGCACATCCAAATCGCTGCAGCGCCACAGCCATGCGCGGAGCCAAAAACAATACTTATTGAGCGCTTGGCCAATTTTAAATTATTCTATTCGGACTATGGGCCGTATGCAGAAAGCTTAGTCCAGACTAGCTAGTCCGGACTTGGGTAGTTCAGTCTATAGTCTATGGTCTAGCTACCCTAGTTCTGCTATAGTAGACCGGTCTAACTTTGCGTTTCTGCATACCAAATCCAAGTCCAGACTAGTTTTTCAAGACCGGACTACCCTAGACAGAGCTTTCTGCATACGGCCCAATATGAAAAATGAGAATGTTCTAGACCGCGAAGAGCTGCAAAGACAAACAGAGTAAAGCCAGCAGCAAAAATGCTCTCTATGGAAGATTTGGTTGGGAAGATGGCAAAAAAAAGAATCTCAGAAACTTGCACATCCCATACCTGGAACTGAATCGGAATGTGTTTTGCTTTCTAGGGGCTTATTAGAACAAACAAGTCTGCAGACAGCTAGAGTGAGAGAGTGAATTTGTGCAGGACTATTGGGACAGTGAGATGTAAAGTTCATCTGAATGACTAAATAGACGGCACTGTTGGGACAAACTATACGCTCACATTTTAGTTACACACCATAATTTCATTTGCAATGAAGCATTTATTAGGACATCGACATAGATTTCTGTTTTCCTTTTTCCTTTGTACGCACAGGTTCAGCCGCTAAGTGGCAGGCCTAAAAGAGAAGACCTACATCAACAATTAACAGCGAGCATTCCGATATCGCGGACGCATTAGCCACACCTTGTTTACTAGCTGCTCAGGAGCAGCAACAGACACTTCTCATGCAGACAGGCTGCAGCCAGTCTATTGATGATTTGTCTTGTGGAGCTAAAGACAACTCGTCCGGCAAAGGATTAAAGAGAAAGAGGCGATCTGTTCTGGGTGAGCATTATCTGCTGTGGAAGTAACCAGAGTATTTGTGTTGCCCGGTAGAGCACAATTCGAAATCAATGTAACAATCTCAAAGGCATTGTTGGGACACAAACTACGGACTAGCAAACACAGCCCAGCCTAGCTCAAGTGTGGTAATTTGCGGGGCATTTATTGGGACATCATTGCAGCTTGGCACTTTAAAATCAATGTAGCAATCTCAGAGGCATTGTTGGGACACAATCTACGCCTAGCAAACACAGCCCAGCCTAGCTCAAGTGTGGTAATTTGCGGGGCATTTATTGGGACATCATTGCAGCTGGGCTTATTTTTCAGCCTATTTTATGTCGCACTTATTGGGACAGTACTGATTCTAGTCGCGACTCCTTCTGACTTTTTGAAACAGACCCAGCATTAGTTGAACACATTCTATTAAAGAGTTCTCGATTAGACCATTAATTATTACTAAAGCAAACCTATCTTAATTTCTTTTCTTCGCAGCTTCTAAAGTCAGCAACGCTAGCGACATGCCTAAAAGAGAAGACTCCACATCAACAATTAACAGCGAGCATTCCGATATCGCGGATGCATTAGCCACATCTTGTTTACTAGCTGCTCAGGAGCAGCAACAGACACTTCTCATGCAGGCAGGCTGCAGCCAGTCCTTTGATTCGTCCTGTGGAGCTGGTTTTTTATAGTTTCAGAATCGTGAAGTCGGTTAACTGCTGTGTGCCTCAACAATGTGTTACTCAGTGGACGCAATTTTTTTTGCAACCTGTCTCTAATTTGAACCTGTGCAATGAACTCTGTAGAGCTCTAGAGTGTGGTTTCTACACAGTAGTGATTTATATAGCATGTGTGGAGAGTTCAAACTTCGCTTGATGAATATGGTGTTAGTGTAATTTTCGGGACAGCCCTATCCACACTGGCTATGATGGAATTGTTGGGACAGCCCTATCCACACTGGCTATGATGGAATTGTTGGGACAGCCCTATCCACACTGGCTATGATGGAATTGTTGGGACAGCCCTATCCACACTGGCTATGATGGAATTGTTGGGACAGCCCTATCCACACTGGCTATGATGGAATTGTTGGGACAGCCCTATCCACACTGGCTATGATGGAATTGTTGGGACAGCCCTATCCACACTGGCTATGATGGAATTGTTGGGACAGCCCTATCCACACTGGCTATGATGGAATTGTTGGGACAGCCCTATCCACACTGGCTATGATGGAATTGTTGGGACAGCCCTATCCACACTGGCTATGATGGAATGGTTGGGACAGCCGCACTCTTGTGTTATAGTGTGATTCTTTCCATTCCTATTAGGTTAGTATTTAGCGGGTCCAAATAGCTGACACGGATTTCATGTGCCGAATCTTTTTGAGTAATTTTAGATGTTACTGTCATAATAAAAAAGTACATGTTCATGAACAGTGGAGTTTCGCTACAGAATTATTTTTGTGGTGGTGGCACTAAAACTAGCTACAATAATTCGTGTCAGAAAAAAGCTATTTGAGATGTGTCAATGTCTTTCGGTTTTTGATAACCTGAATATCCTTAACGTTTACCCTTCTCTCTTCTATATTCTATGATTGCTGATATTATCTGCTGAATAAATTTGAAGCGCTGATAATATTGCGTCAAGTAGCATTCAGCAGGACAACAATTAGTTTTTTTTACCCTTTTACACAAATTAGACAATATAGCTCGTAAATGTACAGTCTGTTGTGAGTTTAATACGCCTCGAAAAAAATGCGCTCAAACTGCTTTCAGTAAGTCGAAAGCATTATCAATTAAAATCTATTTTAGGGTTGCAATTGCCTGTGTTGGGACGTGTGTGTGTGTGATTTTTGTGTGTCGCGGCAGTCCCCATATTTGCCCACTTTTGCACACGTGGCCAATAAGTGCCCCGTGCACGTTTGCGTGTGTGTGGACAATTTTGATCGCTATGGACTCCTAAACCGCTCAACCAAATTACACCAAACTTTACACCCACCCTAAACTTACTACGGAGAATGTCTTAGGCTACCTTTTAATTTCCTAAATTTGAGTCTTCCTACCTAAAAGTGCAAAAAACTGCTCAAAATGCGCAATTTTTTCACTAAATCCTCCATAGCGCCGCTCCACTTCTACCGATTCTCTTCAAATTTGACACAGACAATTTTCAACTATTTTGGCACAATCATGTAAAATTTCGAGTCTGAAAGTTAATCCTGAACGGCGCTGTGCACTTTTAAAGTTTGGCTGTTTTTTTCAGCGAGGCAGCCACCCCAACCTCCGCCCGCCTGCCTCTCTTTCCCGATCTGGGCAAAGGGTGTGAGTAGGTTTTAAAATGCCTAACTTTCGGCTGCCATAGTTTTGCTCCACGTGAAGCGATTGACTTCAAATTTGACACAATTCTTTATTGACTCATTCTCTGCCTACATGTAAAGTCTCAACTCTGTATCTCAATCAGGACAGAAACTGTAAGCATGTGAATTTTGTCTGCTTTTTCTGTTGTTTGTGCCACTCACTCACTCATTCCCCCAGCCCAGACGAAGGGTCAGGCGATAGGGCTGAATGTACATGGCAACGTACAGTGTTTTGGAATAACTTTTTAATAGCCTTCTCGGCACCCCGCGCGCGGAGAGGCGTGGAGAGGAGAGACAGTTTCAGCGAGAGATTCAAACCACTGTCCTCTGTAAAGACAAGTCTGCAGCCGTTTAACAGTGGATGGCAAATCAAGGCGATGTGGGATGGTTTGTAAAAATAGCGAAAAATTAATGAATAACTGATTAGTAGTGATTACAATGCAATCCTACTAAATTAGCTACACCATGAAAATTTTAACATCAAGATTCGCATAAGGTACTTTAAAATTTAAATGGCTCCTAAGAAATACGTATTTCCTTGGTTGCTAGACTGCTGCAGACTGTGGTGGTGGAGCTGGGCTGGAGGGAGATACACAAATTCCTCTCAGGGCTGCTAATTGGCCAGAAATATGATGTGATTAAAGCATAACAACTATGAGAGTACTACGTTCCACAAACGCTTTCGAAGCGGGGATTGGCAGACTTTAACCTCAAATGCCAGATAAAGAATCAAGCTCATGGCTGATGAGATGAGAGTGAAAAGGAGAAGGAATAGACTATAAGAAGAGAGGAGAAGCGAGAGGAGGATAAGAGAAAAGATAGAAGACAAGAAGAGAGATGATGGGGTAAGGATAAGGAGTGAGCAGATAATATTGGAGTAAGAAGCGAGAGGAGGGGGGAGAAGAGGGAGGAAAGAGTAGAAGTGAGAAGAGGGAGAGAGAAGATGGGAGAGATGAGACAGGATCGATGACAGAGGAGAGCAGAGAAGAGTGAGAAGAGAGTAGAGATGAGAGATGAAGGAGGAGAGAGCAGAGTGCAGAAAGGCGAGAGAAGAGAATAGAGGGGAGAGAGTATAGAAGAGAGAAGAGAAGAGGAGTAAGGAAAGAGAGTAATCAGAGGAGGGTAAAGAGAAGAGTACACTGAAGATTGGAGAGTACAGATGGCAGAAAAGAGAGGGGATGAGAGTGAACACGATATCTGAGAGGAGAGAGGAGAGAGGAGTCAGATGAGGGGAAAGAGAAGAGTACAGAGGAGAGAGGTGAGAACATACGAGTATACGAGAGTAAAGATGACAGATGAGAGAGGGAAGATAAGACTGAGAGAGCAAAGACGAGAGTGAACACACGAGAGATGGGAGAGTAGAGAGAAAAGAGGATAGATAAGAAATAAGAGATGAGAGATGAAAGGTGAGACAAAGGGAGAGAGAGAAGTGAGTGAGGAAAGAGGAGGGGAGGGGAGAGAATCGAGAGGACAGGGGAAAGAGGGGAAAGGATGAGAGAGGGGTGAGGAGAGAGAGGGAGAGATAGATAAGAGAGAAAAGATAAAAGAAGAGAAAGGAGAGATAGATAAGAGAGCAAAGACGAGAGAGGAGAGGTGAAGGAAGAGACGATAGAAGAGAGGAGAGAGAGACGAGAGAGTACAGAGTACAGAGGAGGGAGGAGAGGAGAAAGGAGAGAGGAGAAGTGTTTCTGAGAGGGTAGAGTAAGGAGTGAGAAGAGGGGAGAGGGAAGAGAGAATAGAGAGTAGAGAGCAGAGAGAAGATAGTGTAGATCGAGCAGAGGGAAGATAGAGTAGAGAGCAGAGAGAAGAGAGAGTAGAGAGCAGAGAGAAAATAGAGTAGAGAGGAGAGAGTAGAGAGGAGAGAGTAGAGAGCAGAGAGAAGAGAGAGTAGAGAGCAGAGAGAAATGGGAAGAGATAAAACAGGAGAAAGGGAGAGATAAGAGAGCAGAGACGAGAGAGGAGAGGAGAGGAGAGAAAATAATAAGAGGGAATAGACGAGAGAAGAGGGGATAGAGGAGAGAGAGAAGAGACCATAGACCAGAGAAGAGAGAAAACAGAAGAGAAGGTAGAGATAGAAGTTTCTAAGGATCCAACTTCAAAGGGACACAAGGAGAGGCAGAGGCCATGAGTTTGCCTGACATTCTGTGCAGCACCCCAACCAACAATATTAATGTTTGCTTCAAATACTAATTGTACATGAATGTACTCTATTTTAAGTTTAACTCTATCCTAAATTCCTAACTATTAAAAAGTTTTTGTTTAAGTATGGGCTCAGATTTCAGAATACATGCAAAAATAGTTCCGGGGGTTGGAATTCCCCGGGTTCAAATTCCGCGGGTTTCAACAGCTTGTTTCCTATATCCATCCAATATACTAAAAATGAAAATCTTGCTTGCTTGTAATCGATTAGTCTAATATACTAAAAATGAAATGCTTGGTTTCTTGCTTGTAATTGATTTTCTCCCGAACGGCTCAACCGATTTTCTTCAAACTTGCACCATTCGATCAGAAATTTTCCCGGGACGGTACATGCATATTGGCTAAGAAATTGCTCAATGTTAAAGGGATTAAATATTCGAAAAACATGCTTTTTTGCAAAGGTCAAGCAGCTCTTTCGACCTGAAATGCATTGTAAGAATGCTAGAGAAAAAACTGACTGGTTGAATTCTGATTCTGAAATAGATTGCATCACAATACACTTTATTTATCGTCTGTGCACTGGCTGAATTTGACACTCAATTGAATTGCGTCACAGCTTTGAGGGTGAAAGTATAGTGCAGTACTGAATCTATATTACGTAACCATATTGTTAGCTTTCATAGACACTGGTACTGACTTGCCTAAGAAATTGATTATGTCATAACTGCTTCGTGTGACTTTTTACTCTACCTGACTTGGTGTGAGTGTTGAATTATATAAGTGGTACAAATTCACTGATAACTTCGATGAGAGCTAGCCTAGAGCTGAACAGACCAGACTGCTAATGCAGCAACCTGGGTTCGAATCTAAGTAGTAGTGTAAAATTTTTTATTAAAAGCTTTTATTAAAGGACTAAATAAAAACACTTAGATTACTGCACTCGATAAGCTAAGGATTATTGCTCTTGGCAAACCAAGGATTACTGCACTCGATAAGCCAAGGATTATTGCTATTAATAAACCAAGGATTACTGCACTCGATAAGCCAAGGATTATTGCTATTAATAAACCAAGGATTACTGCACTCAATAAACCAAGGACTATTGCTATTAATAAACCAAGGATTACTGCACTCAATAAACCAAGGATTATTGCTATTAATAAACCAAGGATTACTGCACTCGATAAGCCAAGGATAATTGTAAACCAAGGATTACTGCACTCGATAAGCCAAGGATTATTGCTATTAATAAACCAAGGATTAATGCAACCCGAACCAAGGATTACTGCACTCGATAAGCCAAGGATTATTGCTATTAATAAACCAAGGATTACTGCACTCGATAAGCCAAGGATTATTGCTATTAATAAACCAAGGATTAATGCAACCCGAACCAAGGATTACTGCACTCGATAAGCCAAGGATTATTGCTATTAATAAACCAAGGATTACTGCACTCGATAAGCCAAGGATTATTGCTATTAATAAACCAAGGATTACTGCACTCGATAGCCAAGGATTACTGCGCTTGATAAGCTTGGCTACATGTATAGGATTATTTCTATCCAGGGATGCTTGCTATTTAGGGATTCTTGCTATGTGCAGGATGCTTGCTATCTGGAAGGATGCTTCTACATTATTTGGGGGATGCTTGCTATCTGGAAGGATGCTTCTACATTATTTGGGGTATGCTTGCTATCTGCAAGATGCTTGCTATCTGCAAGATGCTTGCTATCTGCAGATGCTTGCTATCTGGGTGGATGCTTGCTATCTGCAGATGCTTGCTATCTGGGTGGATGCTTGCTAGGAGTATTAGGGGATGCTTGCTACTGGGGGGATGCTTGCTGTCTTGGGAATATTTTCTATTTAGGGGTAATGACTAAAATTCATGAGAGCTAGCCTAGAGGTAAACAGACTAAACTGCTAAATGCAGGGACGATGGTTCGAATTTTTAGAGAGTAGAGTTTTTTTAATTAAAGCCTTTTAACGCCAAGACAAAAAAATTATGGAAGCGTCATGTAAACAATCATACAAGCGTCATGTAAACAATCATAGAAGCGTCATGTAAACAATCATAGAAGCGTCATGTAAAAATCATAGAAGCGTCATGTAAACAATCATAGAAGCGTCATGTAAACAATCATAGAAGCGTCATGTAAAAATCATAGAAGCGTCATGTAAAAATCATAGAAGCGTCATGTAAACAATCATAGAAGCGTCATGTAAACAATCATAGAAGCGTCATGTAAACAATCATAGAAGCGTCATGTAAACAATCATAGAAGCGTCATGTAAAAAATCATAGAAGCGTACTGTAAACAATCATAGAAGCGTCATGTAAACAATCATACAAGCGTCATGTAAACAATCATAGAAGCGTCATGTAAAAAAATCATAGAAGCGTCATGTTAAAATCATAAAAGCGTCATAAAAAATCATAGAAGCGTCATGTAAACAATCATAGAAGCGTCATGTAAACAATCATACAAGCCTCATGTAAAAATCATAGAAGCGTCATGTAAAAATCATAGAAGCGTCATGTAAAAATCATAGAAGCGTCATGAAAAAATCATAGAAGCGTCATGTAAAAATCATAGAAGCGTCATGTAAAAATCATAGAAGCGTCATGTAAAAAATCATAGAAGCGTCATGTAAACAATCATACAAGCGTCATGTAAACAATCATAGAAGCGTCATGTAAACAAGCATAGAAGCGTCATGTTAACATAGAAGCGTCATGAAAAAATCATAGAAGCCTCATATAAAAACTAATGAAAGTGTCATTTAAAAAATTAAGAAGCTTCATGGAAGAATAAAAGAAGCGTAATTTAAAAATCAAAAGAAGCGTCATGTCAGACATGAAAGAAGTGTCATATAAAAATTAAATGAAGCTATAGTGCTGTGCTGGGGAGAATTACTGAGACGTCAAGGCTCACAGAGAATAACTGAGATTACAGGGGGGTTTCTGAGATGTTAAAGCAAAAGTCAGAAGCTACTTCAAAGTACATGTACTTTACTTAAGTTTTTTTATTGTATTCTTTGTTGGCTTTCCACGGTGGGGGGGGGGGCGCTGATAGAAGAAGAGTCATGTAAAAATAAAAGGAGCACTATGTATACATAAAATAAAAGTCATGTCAAAGTTAAAAGATTCATTTGGGAATTGCTACAATGTCAAAGCTTGGAGGGAATCGTTATAGTGCTGTGATTCTTAAAGAAGGAATCACTTAAATGCCAAGGCTTAGGGAAGAAGAATTGCTGTGATTTCAAGGCTTTAGGTTGGGTGAAAGTTAGGTTTACGTCAGGTTTGGGTTGAGGGTTATATTTTAGCGGGTTTCAAGGTTAACAGGGGATTTTTTAGATTTCAAGGTTTATGGGGGCATCGCTGACATGTCAAGGCTTACGAGGGGAATCTACTCGTATCTATCTATCTATCTATAGCTGAGATGTCAAGGCTCATGGGGAAATAACTGAGATGTCAAGGCTAAAGTCAGAAGCTACATGTAGTTTATTGAAAACTTTTTATTACATTATTTGTTGGCTCCTCACGGGAGGGATCGCTGATAGAAAAAGCGTAATGTAAAAAATAAAAGAAGCCTCATGTCGAAGTTAAGAGATTCATTTGGGAATCCCTACGATGTCGAGGCTTGCAGGGAATCGCTATAATGCTGTAGTAGTGCTATAATGACTCTTAGAGAGAATTACTGAAATTTCAATGCTTTAGGGTTAGGGTTAGGGTTAGGGTTAGGGTTAGAAAGTAGACAGATTTTTTAAGATTTCAAGGCTTATGGGAGCATCGCTGAGATGTCAAGGGGGAGTTGATATGTTAAGGCTTGTGGGGGGGGATTGCTGACATGTCAAGGCTTACAAGGGTACTGGTAGCGTACTGAAGCATACTGGTAGAAGTAGCTCTGAAAGAAGGCAAGTATGGTTGAATTTCAATGTCTGTTATAAAATTCTGCACAAGCATGTTTTATTGGTACATAAGCCTGGAATTAAAATGAGAATTCGATTCCTAGCCCCCCTCCCTAAGAATTTTTTTTCATTTTAAAGGATTCGTCCCTTGCTTATTGGCCACCCCGAAGGGGGGCGCTAGATTGCTAGTCTTCTAATATACTAAAAATGAAAATCTTGCTTGCTTGTAATCGATTAGTCTAATATACTAAAAATGAAATGCTTGGTTTCTTGCTTGTAATTGATTTTCTCCCGAACGGCTCAACCGATTTTCTTCAAACTTGCACCATTCGATCAGAAATTTTCCCGGGACGGTACATGCATATTGGCTAAGAAATTGCTCAATGTTAAAGGGATTAAATATTCGAAAAACATGATTTTTTGCAAAGGTCAAGCAGCTCTTTCGACCTGAAATGCATTGTAAGAATGCTAGAGAAAAATCTGACTGGTTGAATTCTGATTCTGAAATAGATTGCATCACAATACACTTTATTTATCGTCTGTGTACTGGCTGAATTTGACACTCAATTGAATTGCGTCACAGCTTTGAGGGTGAAAGTATAGTGCAGTACTGAATCTATATTACGTAACCATATTGTTAACTTTCATAGACACTGGTACTGACTTGCCTAAGAAATTGATTATGTCATAACTGCTTCGTGTGACTTTTTACTCTACCTGACTTGGTGTGAGTGTTGAATTATATAAGTGGTACAAATTCACTGATAACTTCGATGAGAGCTAGCCTAGAGCTGAGCAGACCAGACTGCTAATGCAGCGACCTGGGTTCGAATCTAAGTAGTTTAAAAGTAGTAGTGTAAAATTTTTTATTAAAAGCTTTTATTAAAGGACTAAATAAAAACACTTAGATTACTGCACTCGATAAGCTAAGGATTATTGCTATTAATAAACCAAGGATTACTGCACTCAATAAACCAAGGACTATTGCTATTAATTAACCAAGGATTACTGCACTCAATAAACCAAGGACTATTGCTCTTGGCAAACCAAGGATTACTGCACTCGATAAGCCAAGGACTATTGCTCTTGGCAAACCAAGGATTACTGCACTCGATAAGCCATGGATTATTGCTATTAATAAACCAAGGATTACTGCACTCGATAAGCCAAGGATTATTGCTATTAATAAACCAAGGATTACTGCACTCGATAAACCAAGGATTATGCACTTGGCAAACCAAGGATTACTGCACTCGATAAGCCAAGGATTATTGCTATTAATAAACCAAGGATTACTGCACTCAATAAACCAAGGACTATTGCTATTAATAAACCAAGGATTACTGCACTCAATAAACCAAGGACTATTGCTCTTGGCAAACCAAGGATTACTGCAC
This sequence comes from Macrostomum lignano, assembly GCA_002269645.1. Lineage (NCBI taxonomy): Eukaryota > Metazoa > Platyhelminthes > Macrostomidae > Macrostomum > Macrostomum lignano. Next base: position 62,623 of record NIVC01002516.1, on the reverse strand, counting down.
TCGATAAGCCAAGGACTATTGCTCTTGGCAAACCAAGGATTACTGCACTCGATAAGCCATGGATTATTGCTATTAATAAACCAAGGATTACTGCACTCGATAAGCCAAGGATTATTGCTATTAATAAACCAAGGATTACTGCACTCGATAAACCAAGGATTATTGCTATTAATAAACCAAGGATTATGCACTTGGCAAACCAAGGATTACTGCACTCGATAAGCCAAGGATTATTGCTATTAATAAACCAAGGATTACTGCACTCGATAAGGCATGGATTATTGCTATTAATAAACCAAGGATTACTGCACTCGATAAGCCAAGGATTATTGCTATTAATAAACCATGAATTACTGCACTCGATAAGCCAAGGATTATTGCTATTAATAAACCAAGGATTACTGCACTCGATAAGCCATGGATTATTGCTATTAATAAACCAAGGATTACTGCACTCGATAGCCAAGGATTACTGCGCTTGATAAGCTTGGCTACATGTATAGGATTATTTCTATCCAGGGATGCTTGCTATTTAGGGATTCTTGCTATGTGCAGGATGCTTGCTATCTGGAAGGATGCTTCTACATTATTTGGGGTATGCTTGCTATCTGAAAGATGCTTGCTATCTGCAAGATGCTTGCTATCTGCAGATGCTTGCTATCTGGGTGGATGCTTGCTAGGAGTATTAGGGGATGCTTGCTACTGGGGGGATGCTTGCTGTCTTGGGAATATTTTCTATTTAGGGGTAATGACTAAAATTCATGAGAGCTAGCCTAGAGGTAAACAGACTAAACTGCTAAATGCAGGGACGATGGTTCGAATTTTTAGAGAGTAGAGTTTTTTTAATTAAAGCCTTTTAACGCCAAGACAAAAAAATTATGGAAGCGTCATGTAAACAATCATACAAGCGTCATGTAAACAATCATAGAAGCGTCATGTAAACAATCATAGAAGCGTCATGTAAAAATCATAGAAGCGTCATGTAAACAATCATAGAAGCGTCATGTAAACAATCATAGAAGCGTCATGTAAAAATCATAGAAGCGTCATGTAAAAATCATAGAAGCGTCATGTAAACAATCATAGAAGCGTCATGTAAACAATCATAGAAGCGTCATGTAAACAATCATAGAAGCGTCATGTAAACAATCATAGAAGCGTCATGTAAAAAATCATAGAAGCGTACTGTAAACAATCATAGAAGCGTCATGTAAACAATCATACAAGCGTCATGTAAACAATCATAGAAGCGTCATGTAAAAAAATCATAGAAGCGTCATGTTAAAATCATAAAAGCGTCATAAAAAATCATAGAAGCGTCATGTAAACAATCATAGAAGCGTCATGTAAACAATCATACAAGCCTCATGTATAAAATCATAGAAGCGTCATGTAAAAATCATAGAAGCGTCATGTAAAAATCATAGAAGCGTCATGAAAAAATCATAGAAGCGTCATGTAAAAATCATAGAAGCGTCATGTAAAAATCATAGAAGCGTCATGTAAAAAATCATAGAAGCGTCATGTAAACAATCATACAAGCGTCATGTAAACAATCATAGAAGCGTCATGTAAACAAGCATAGAAGCGTCATGTTAACATAGAAGCGTCATGAAAAAATCATAGAAGCCTCATATAAAAACTAATGAAAGTGTCATTTAAAAAATTAAGAAGCTTCATGGAAGAATAAAAGAAGCGTAATTTAAAAATCAAAAGAAGCGTCATGTCAGACATGAAAGAAGTGTCATATAAAAATTAAATGAAGCTATAGTGCTGTGCTGGGGAGAATTACTGAGACGTCAAGGCTCACAGAGAATAACTGAGATTACAGGGGGGTTTCTGAGATGTTAAAGCAAAAGTCAGAAGCTACTTCAAAGTACATGTACTTTACTTAAGTTTTTTTATTGTATTCTTTGTTGGCTTTCCACGGTGGGGGGGGGGCGCTGATAGAAGAAGAGTCATGTAAAAATAAAAGGAGCACTATGTATACATAAAATAAAAGTCATGTCAAAGTTAAAAGATTCATTTGGGAATTGCTACAATGTCAAAGCTTGGAGGGAATCGTTATAGTGCTGTGATTCTTAAAGAAGGAATCACTTAAATGCCAAGGCTTAGGGAAGAAGAATTGCTGTGATTTCAAGGCTTTAGGTTGGGTGAAAGTTAGGTTTACGTCAGGTTTGGGTTGAGGGTTATATTTTAGCGGGTTTCAAGGTTAACAGGGGATTTTTTAGATTTCAAGGTTTATGGGGGGCATCGCTGACATGTCAAGGCTTACGAGGGGAATCTACTCGTATCTATCTATCTATCTATAGCTGAGATGTCAAGGCTCATGGGGAAATAACTGAGATGTCAAGGCTAAAGTCAGAAGCTACATGTAGTTTATTGAAAACTTTTTATTACATTATTTGTTGGCTCCTCACGGGAGGGATCGCTGATAGAAAAAGCGTAATGTAAAAAATAAAAGAAGCCTCATGTCGAAGTTAAGAGATTCATTTGGGAATCCCTACGATGTCGAGGCTTGCAGGGAATCGCTATAATGCTGTAGTAGTGCTATAATGACTCTTAGAGAGAATTACTGAAATTTCAATGCTTTAGGGTTAGGGTTAGGGTTAGGGTTAGGGTTAGAAAGTAGACAGATTTTTTAAGATTTCAAGGCTTATGGGAGCATCGCTGAGATGTCAAGGGGGGAGTTGATATGTTAAGGCTTGTGGGGGGGGATTGCTGACATGTCAAGGCTTACAAGGGTACTGGTAGCGTACTGAAGCATACTGGTAGAAGTAGCTCTGAAAGAAGGCAAGTATGGTTGAATTTCAATGTCTGTTATAAAATTCTGCACAAGCATGTTTTATTGGTACATAAGCCTGGAATTAAAATGAGAATTCGATTCCTAGCCCCCCTCCCTAAGAATTTTTTTTCATTTTAAAGGATTCGTCCCTTGCTTATTGGCCACCCCGAAGGGGGGCGCTAGATTGCTAGTCTTCTAATATACTAAAAATGAAAATCTTGCTTGCTTGTAATCGATTAGTCTAATATACTAAAAATGAAATGCTTGGTTTCTTGCTTGTAATTGATTTTCTCCCGAACGGCTCAACCGATTTTCTTCAAACTTGCACCATTCGATCAGAAATTTTCCCGGGACGGTACATGCATATTGGCTAAGAAATTGCTCAATGTTAAAGGGATTAAATATTCGAAAAACATGATTTTTTGCAAAGGTCAAGCAGCTCTTTCGACCTGAAATGCATTGTAAGAATGCTAGAGAAAAATCTGACTGGTTGAATTCTGATTCTGAAATAGATTGCATCACAATACACTTTATTTATCGTCTGTGTACTGGCTGAATTTGACACTCAATTGAATTGCGTCACAGCTTTGAGGGTGAAAGTATAGTGCAGTACTGAATCTATATTACGTAACCATATTGTTAACTTTCATAGACACTGGTACTGACTTGCCTAAGAAATTGATTATGTCATAACTGCTTCGTGTGACTTTTTACTCTACCTGACTTGGTGTGAGTGTTGAATTATATAAGTGGTACAAATTCACTGATAACTTCGATGAGAGCTAGCCTAGAGCTGAGCAGACCAGACTGCTAATGCAGCGACCTGGGTTCGAATCTAAGTAGTTTAAAAGTAGTAGTGTAAAATTTTTTATTAAAAGCTTTTATTAAAGGACTAAATAAAAACACTTAGATTACTGCACTCGATAAGCTAAGGATTATTGCTATTAATAAACCAAGGATTACTGCACTCAATAAACCAAGGACTATTGCTATTAATTAACCAAGGATTACTGCACTCGATAAGCCAAGGACTATTGCTCTTGGCAAACCAAGGATTACTGCACTCGATAAGCCATGGATTATTGCTATTAATAAACCAAGGATTACTGCACTCGATAAGCCAAGGATTATTGCTATTAATAAACCAAGGATTACTGCACTCGATAAACCAAGGATTATGCACTTGGCAAACCAAGGATTACTGCACTCGATAAGCCAAGGATTATTGCTATTAATAAACCAAGGATTACTGCACTCAATAAACCAAGGACTATTGCTATTAATAAACCAAGGATTACTGCACTCAATAAACCAAGGACTATTGCTCTTGGCAAACCAAGGATTACTGCACTCGATAAGCCAAGGACTATTGCTCTTGGCAAACCAAGGATTACTGCACTCGATAAGCCATGGATTATTGCTATTAATAAACCAAGGATTACTGCACTCGATAAGCCAAGGATTATTGCTATTAATAAACCAAGGATTACTGCACTCGATAAACCAAGGATTATTGCTATTAATAAACCAAGGATTATGCACTTGGCAAACCAAGGATTACTGCACTCGATAAGCCAAGGATTATTGCTATTAATAAACCAAGGATTACTGCACTCGATAAGGCATGGATTATTGCTATTAATAAACCAAGGATTACTGCACTCGATAAGCCAAGGATTATTGCTATTAATAAACCATGAATTACTGCACTCGATAAGCCAAGGATTATTGCTATTAATAAACCAAGGATTACTGCACTCGATAAGCCATGGATTATTGCTATTAATAAACCAAGGATTACTGCACTCGATAGCCAAGGATTACTGCGCTTGATAAGCTTGGCTACATGTATAGGATTATTTCTATCCAGGGATGCTTGCTATTTAGGGATTCTTGCTATGTGCAGGATGCTTGCTATCTGGAAGGATGCTTCTACATTATTTGGGGTATGCTTGCTATCTGAAAGATGCTTGCTATCTGCAAGATGCTTGCTATCTGCAGATGCTTGCTATCTGGGTGGATGCTTGCTAGGAGTATTAGGGGATGCTTGCTACTGGGGGATGCTTGCTGTCTTGGGAATATTTTCTATTTAGGGGTAATGACTAAAATTCATGAGAGCTAGCCTAGAGGTAAACAGACTAAACTGCTAAATGCAGGGACGATGGTTCGAATTTTTAGAGAGTAGAGTTTTTTTAATTAAAGCCTTTTAACGCCAAGACAAAAAAATTATGGAAGCGTCATGTAAACAATCATACAAGCGTCATGTAAACAATCATAGAAGCGTCATGTAAACAATCATAGAAGCGTCATGTAAAAATCATAGAAGCGTCATGTAAACAATCATAGAAGCGTCATGTAAAAAATCATAGAAGCGTCATGTAAAAATCATAGAAGCGTCATGTAAAAATCATAGAAGCGTCATGTAAACAATCATAGAAGCGTCATGTAAACAATCATAGAAGCGTCATGTAAACAATCATAGAAGCGTCATGTAAACAATCATAGAAGCGTCATGTAAAAAATCATAGAAGCGTACTGTAAACAATCATAGAAGCGTCATGTAAACAATCATAGAAGCGTCATGTAAACAATCATAGAAGCGTCATGTAAACAATCATAGAAGCGTCATGTAAAAATCATAGAAGCGTCATGTAAAAATCATAGAAGCGTCATGTAAAAATCATAGAAGCGTCATGTAAACAATCATAAAAGCGTCATGTAAACAATCATAGAAGCGTCATGTATACAATCATAGAAGCGTCATGTAAACAATCATAGAAGCGTCATGTAAAAAATCATAGAAGCGTCATGTAAAAATCATAGAAGCGTCATGTAAAAATCATAGAAGCGTCATGTAAAAATCATAGAAGCGTCATGTAAAAATCATAGAAGCGTCATGTAAAAAATCATAGAAGCGTCATGTAAAAATCATAAAAGCGTCATGTAAAAAATCATAGAAGCGTCATGTAAACAATCATAGAAGCGTCATGTAAACAATCATAGAAACGTCATATAAAAATCATAGAAGCGTCATGTAAACAATCATAGAAGCGTCATGTAAAAAATCATAGAAGCGTCATGTAAAAATCATAGAAGCGTCAAGAAAAAATCATAGAAGCCTCATTTAAAAACTAATGAAAGTGTCATTTAAAAAATTAAGAAGCGTCACGGTAGAATAAAAGAAACGTCATGTCAGACATGAAGGGTTCATGTAAAAATTAAATGCAACTATAATGCTGTGCTGGGGAGAAAAACTGAGACGTCAAGGCTCTCAGAGAATAACTGAGATTACGGGGGGGTTTCTGAGATGTCAAAGCAAAAGTCAAAAGCTACTTCAAAGTTCATGTACTTTACTCCATTTTTTTATTGCATTCTTTGTTGGCTCGTCACGGGGGGGGCGCTGATAGAAGAAAAGTCATGTAAAAAATAAAAGTAGCACTATGTATACATAAAAGAAAAGTCATGTCGAAGTTAAAAGATTCATTTGGGAATTGCTACGATGTCAAAGCTTGGTGGAAATCGTTATAGTGCTGTGATTCTTAAAGAAAGAATCACTAAAATGTTAAGGCTTAGGGGAGAAGAATTGCTGAGATTTCAAGGCTTTAGGTTGGGTTAAAGTTAGGTTTAGGTCAGGTGTGGGTTGAGGGTTATATTTTATCGGGTTTCAAGGTTAACAGGGGATTTTTTAGATTTCAAGGTTTATGGGGGCCATTGCTGACATGTCAAGGCTTACGGGGGGAATAGCTGAGATGTCAAGGCTCACGGGGTATAAATGAGATTTCAAGGCTAAAGTCAGAAGCTACATGTAGTTTATTGAAAACTTTTTATTACATTATTTGATGCCTCCTCAGGGGAGGGATCGCTGATAAAAAAGCGTAATGTAAAAAATAAAAGAAGCTTCATGTCGAAGTTAAGAGATTCATTTGGGAATCCCTACGATGTTGAGGCTTGCAAGGAATCGCTATAATGCTGTAGTAGTGCTATAATGACTCTTAGGAGAATTACTGAAATTTCAATGCTTTAGGGTTAGGTTAGGGTTAGGGTTAGGGTTAGGGTTAGGGTTAGGCTAGGGTTAGGGTTAGAAGGTTGACAGATATTTTTAGATTTCCAAGGCTTATTGGGGGCATTGCTGAGATGTCAAGGGGGGAAGTTGATATGTTAAAGCTTGTGGGGGGGATAACTGACATGTCAAGGCTTACAAGGTTTGACAGGAGATTTTTTAAGATTTCAAGGATACATGTAGCTTATTAAAAAAACGTGTATTGCATTTCTTTGGCTCCCCAACGGGGGGCGTAGATTGCTAGTCCAATATACTAAAAATGAAAATCTTGCTTGCTTGTAATCGATTAGAGAAAAAATGGCTTAACCGATTTTTATGAGACTTGCACTGTTCGATCAGAAATTTTCCCGTGACGGTACATGCATCGTGGCTAAGAAATTGCTCGATGCTAAAGGCATTAAATATTCGAAAAACATGCTTTTTTGCAAAGGTCAAGCAAACTTTTCGACTTGAAATGCATTGTAAGAATGCTAGAGAAAAAACTGACTGGTTGAATTCTGATTCTGAAATAGATTGCATCATAACTGAATTGTAACTCCGACTTGAATTGAAAATGCAGTGTGGAAGCGTAGCACAGACTTGATTTAAATTGCGTAACCATAATTGTTAACTGATACTGACTGACTGAGAAACTGATTATGTCATAACTGCTTCGTGTGATTTACTCTATGCTTGGATTTTAAAGTGTTGAATTATATAAGTGCAAAATTTGATGTTATCAAAACGATGAGAGCTAGCCTAGAGGTGAACAAACTGAACTGCTAAATGCAGCGACGGTGGTTCGAATTTTCATAGAGTATAATTTTTTTAATTAAAGCTTTTCAACGTCAGGAAAACTAAAAGACTTTTTAAAAAGAAGCGTCATGTAAAAATCATAGAAGCGTCATGTAAAAATCATAGAAGCGTCATGTCAAAAATCATAAAAGCGTCATGTAAAAATCATAGAAGCGTCTTTTAAAAAATCATAGAAGCGTCATGTAAACAATCATAGAAGCGTCATGTAAACAATCATAGGAGCGTCATGTAAAAAATCATAGAAGCGTCATGCAAACAATCATAGAAGCGTCATGTAAAAATCAAAGAAGCGTCATATAAACAATCATAGAAGCGTCATGTAAACAATCATTGAAGCGTCATGTAAAAATCATAAAAGCGTCATGAAAAAATCATAGAAGCGTCATGTAAACAATCATTGAAGCGTCATGTAAACAATCATAGAAGCGTCATGTAAAAATCATAAAAGCGTCATGAAAAAATCATAGAAGCGTCATATAAACAATCATAGAAGCGTCATGTAAACAATCATAGAAGCGTCATGTAAAAAATCATCGAAGCGTCATATAAACAATCACTGAAGCGTCATGTAAACAATCATAAAAGCGTCATGTAAAAAATCATAGAAGCGTCATATAAACAATCATAGAAGCGTCTTTTAAAAAAATCATCGAAGCGTCATATAAACAATCATAGAAGCGTCATGTAAACAATCATAGAAGCGTCATGTAAAAAATCATAGAAGCGTCATGTAAACAATCATAGAAGCGTCATGTAAAAAATCATAGAAGCGTCATGTAAACAATCACTGAAGCGTCATGTAAACAATCATAGAAGCGTCATGTAAACAATCATAGAAGCGTCATGTAAAAATCATAGAAGCGTCATGTAAACAATCACTGAAGCGTCATGTAAACAATCATAGAAGCGTCATGTAAACAATCATAGAAGCGTCATGTAAACAATCATAAAGCGTCATGTAAAAATCATAAAGCGTCATGAAAAAATCATAGAAGCGTCATATAAACAATCATAGAAGCGTCATGTAAACAATCATAGAAGCGTCATGTAAACAATCATAGAAGCGTCATGTAAAAAATCATCGAAGCGTCATATAAACAATCACTGAAGCGTCATGTAAAAAATCATAGAAGCGTCATGTAAAAAATCATAGAAGCGTCATGTAAAAAATCATAGAAGCGTCATTTAAAAAATCATAGAAGCGTCATATAAACAATCATAGAAGCGTCATGTAAACAATCATAGAAGCGTCATATAAACAATCATAGAAGCGTCTTTTAAAAAAATCATAGAAGCGTCATATAAACAATCATAGAAGCGTCATGTAAACAATCATAGAAGCGTCATGTAAACAATCATAGAAGCGTCATGTAAACAATCATAGAAGCGTCATGTAAACAATCATAGAAGCGTCATGTAAACAATCATGAAGCGTCATGTAAACAATCATAGAAGCGTCATGTAAACTATCATAGAAGCGTCATGTAAAAATCATAGAAGCGTCATGTAAACAATCACTGAAGCGTCATGTAAACAATCATAGAAGCGTCATGTAAACAATCATAGAAGCGTCATGTAAACAATCATAAAAGCGTCATGTAAAAATCATAAAAGCGTCATGAAAAAATCATAGAAGCGTCATATAAACAATCATAGAAGCGTCATGTAAACAATCATAGAAGCGTCATGTAAACAATCATAGAAGCGTCATGTAAAAAATCATCGAAGCGTCATATAAACAATCACTGAAGCGTCATGTAAACAATCATAAAGCGTCATGTAAAAAATCATAGAAGCGTCATGTAAAAAATCATAGAAGCGTCATGTAAAAAATCATAGAAGCGTCATATAAACAATCACTGAAGCTTCATTTAAAAAAATCATAGAAGCGTCATATAAACAATCATAGAAGCGTCTTTTAAAAAAATCATAGAAGCGTCATATAAACAATCATAGAAGCGTCATGTAAACAATCATAGAAGCGTCATGTAAAAAATCATAGAAGCGTCATGTAAACAATCATAGAAGCGTCATGTAAAAAATCATAGAAGCGTCATGTAAACAATCATGAAGCGTCATGTAAACAATCATAGAAGCGTCATGTAAACAATCATAGAAGCGTCATGTAAAAAATCATAGAAGCGTCATGTAAACAATCACTGAAGCGTCATGTAAACAATCATAGAAGCGTCATGTAAACAATCATAGAAGCGTCATGTAAACAATCATAAAAGCGTCATGTAAAAATCATAGAAGCGTCATGTAAAAATCATAGAAGCGTCATGTAAAAATCATAGAAGCGTCTTTTAAAAAAATCATAGAAGCGTCATGTAAACAATCATAGAAGCGTCATGTAAACAATCATAGAAGCGTCATGTAAAAAATCATAGAAGCGTCATGTAAACAATCATAGAAGCGTCATGTAAAAATCAAAGAAGCGTCATATAAACAATCATAGAAGCGTCATGTAAACAATCATAGAAGCGTCATGTAAAAATCATAGAAGCGTCATGTAAACAGTCATAGAAGCGTCATGCAAACAATCATAGAAGCGTCAGGCAAACAATCGTAGAAGCGTCATGTAAAAATCATAGAAGCGTCATGAAAAAAATCATAGAAGCGTCATGTAAAAATCATAGAAGCGTCATGTAAAAAATCATAGAAGCGTCATGTAAACAATCATAGAAGCGTCATGTAAAAAATCATAGAAGCGTCATATAAACAATCATAGAAGCGTCATGTAAAAAATCATAGAAGCGTCATGTAAACAATCATAGAAGCGTCATGTAAAAAATCGTAGAAGCGTCATATAAAAATCATAGAAGCGTCATGTAAAAAATTATAGAAGCGTCTTGTAAACAATCATAGAAGCGTCATGTAAAAATCATAGAAGCGACATGAAAAAATCATAGAAGCGTCATGCAAAAAATCATAGAAGCGTCTTGTAGCAATCATAGAAGCGTCATGTAAAAATCATAGAAGCGTCATGTAAACAATCATAAAAGCGTCATGAAAAAATCATAGAAGCGTCATGCAAACAATCATAGAAGCGTCATGTAAACAATCATAGAAGTGTCATGTAAAAAATCATAGAAGCGTCATGTAAACAATCATAGAAGCGTCATGTAAACAATCATAGAATCGTCATGTAAAAATCATAGAAGCGTCATGCAAACAATTATAGAAGCGTCATGTAAAAATCATAAAGCGTCATGCAAACAATCATAGAAGCGTCATGTAAACAATCATAGAAGCGTCATCAAAAGATCATAGAAGCCTCATATAAAAACTAATGGAAGTGTCATTTGAGAAATCATAGAAGCGTCATGGAAGAATAAAAGAAGCGTCATGTCAGACATGAAAGAAGTGTCATGTAAAAATTAAAAGAAGCTATTGTGCTGTGCTGGGGAGAATTACTAAGATGTCAAGGCTCACGGAGAATAACTGAGATTTTGGGGAGGCGGTTTCTGAGATGCCAGAGAAGCAAAGTAGCAAACGTCAGAAGCTACTTCAAAGTACATGTAGTTTACTTAATTTTTTATTACATTCTTTGTTGGCTCGCTACGGGGGAGGGGGCGCTGATAGAAGAAGAGTCATGTAAAAAAGAAAAGAAGCACTATGTATACATAAAAGAAGAGTCATTATGTCAAAGTTAAAAGATTCATTTGGGAATTGCTACGATGCCAAGGCTTGGAGGGAATCGCTATGGTGCTGTGATTCTTAAATAAGGAATCACTAAAATGTCAAGGCTTAGGGGAGAAGAATTGCTGAGATTTAAGGCTTTAGGTTGGGTTAAAGTTAGGTTTAGGTCAGGTTTGGGTTGATGGTTAGATTTTAGCGGGTTTCAAGATTAACAGGGGATTTTTAAGATATCAAGGTTTATGGGGGCATCGCTAACATGACAAGGCTTACGGGGGGAATAGCTGAGATGTCAAGGCTCACGGGGGAATAACCGAGATGTCAAGGCTAAATTCACAAGCTACATGTAGATGATGTAGTTTATTGAAAAATGTTTTCATTATTTATTGGCTCTTCACGGGAAGGATCGCTGATAGATAAAGTGTAATGTAAAAAATAAAAGAAGCTTCATGTCGAAGTTAAGAGATTCATTTGGGAATCCCTACGATGTCGAGGCTTGCAGGGAATCGCTATAATGCTGTAGTGCTATAATGACTCTCGGAGAGAATTACTGAAATGTCAATGCTTTAGGGTTAGGGTTAGGGTTAGGGTTAGGGTTAGGGTTAGGTTTAGAAGGTTAACAGATTTTTTAAGATTTCAAGGCTTATGGGGGGAATTGCTAAGATGTCAAGGGGGAGTTGATATGCTAAGGCTTGTGGGGGGGGGGAGGAATTGCTGGCATGTCAAGGCTTACAAGGGGTTGCTGAGGTATAATGCAAAGAGACGCTTATATGTAGTTTATTAAAAAACTTGTGCTGTATTTTTTGGCTCCCCAACGGGGGGCGCTGATTGCTAGTCCAATATACTAAAAATGAAAATCTTGCTTGCTTGTAATCGATTAGAGAAAAAATGGCTGGACCGATTTTGTTCGAACTTGCACTGTTCGATCAGAAATTTTCCCGTGACTGTACATGCATCGTGGCTAAGAAATTGCTCGATGCTAAAGGCATTAAATATTCGAAAAACATGCTTTCTTGCAAAGGTCAAGCAGCTCTTTCGACTTGAAATGCATTGTAAGAATGCTAGAGAAAAAACTGACTGGTTGAATTCTGATTCTGAAATAGATTGCATCATAACTGAATTGTACCTCCGACTTGAATTGAAAATACAGTGTGGAAGCGTAGCACCAGACTTGATTTAAATTGCGTAACCATATTGTTAACTGATACTGACTGACTGAGAAACTGATTATGTCATAACTGCTTCGTGTGATTTACTCTATGCTTGGATTTTAAAGTGTTGAATTATATAAGTGCAAAATTTGATGTTATCAAAACGATGAGAGCTAGCCTAGAGGTGAACAAACTGAACTGCCAAATGCAGCGACGATGGTTCGAATTTTCATAGAGTACAATTTTTTTAATTAAAGCTTTTCAACGTCAGGAAAACTAAAAGACTTTTTAAAAAGAAGCATCATGTAAAAAATCATAGAAGCGTCATATAAAAATCATAGAAGCGTCATGTAAAAAATAATAGAAGTGTCATGTAAACAATCATAGAAGCGTCATGTAAAAAATCATAGAAGCGTCATGTAAAAAATCATAGAAGCGTCATGTAAACAATCATAGAAGCGTCATGTAAACAATCATAGAAGCGTCATTTAAAAAATCATAGAAGCGCCATGTAAAAAATCGTAGAAGCGTTATATAAAAATCATAGAAGCGTCATTTTTAAAAAAATCATAGAAGCGTTGTGTAAACAGTCATAGAAGCGTCATGTAAACAATCATAGAAGCGTCATTAAAAATCATAGAAGCGTCATGTAAACAATCATAGAAGCGTCATGTAAACAATCATAGAAGCGTCATGTAAACAATCATAGAAGCGTCATGTAAACAATCATAGAAGCGTCATGTAAACAATCATAGAAGCGTCATGTAAACAATCATAGAAGCGTCATGTAAACAATCATAGAAGCGTCATGTAAACAATCATAGAAGCGTCATGTAAAAATCATAGAAGCGTCATGTAAAAATCATAGAAGCGTCATGTAAAAATCATAGAAGCGTCATGTAAACAATCATAGAAGCGTCATGTAAAAATCATAGAAGCGTCATGTAAACAATCATAGAAGCGTCATGTAAACAATCATAGAAGCGTCATGTAAACAATCATAGAAGCGTCATGTAAACAATCATAGAAGCGTCATGTAAACAATCATAGAAGCGTCATGTAAACAATCATAGAAGCGTCATGTAAACAATCATAGAAGCGTCATGTAAACAATCATAGAAGCGTCATGTAAACAATCATAGAAGCGTCATGTAAACAATCATAGAAGCGTCATGTAAACAATCATAGAAGCGTCATGAACAATCATAGAAGCGTCATGAAAAATCATAAAAGCGTCATGTAAACAATCATAGAAGCGTCATGTAAACAATCATAGAAGCGTCATGTAAAAATCATAGAAGCGTCATGTAAACAATCATAGAAGCGTCATGTAAACAATCATAGAAGCGTCATGTAAACAATCATAGAAGCGTCATGAAACAATCATAGAAGCGTCATGTAAACAATCATAGAAGCGTCATGTAAAAATCATAGAAGCGTCATGTAAAAATCATAGAAGCGTCATGTAAACAATCATAGAAGCGTCATGTAAAAATCATAGAAGCGTCATGTAAACAATCATAGAAGCGTCATGTAAACAATCATAGAAGCGTCATGTAAACAATCATAGAAGCGTCATGTAAACAATCATAGAAGCGTCATGTAAACAATCATAGAAGCGTCATGTAAACAATCATAGAAGCGTCATGTAAACAATCATAGAAGCGTCATGTAAACAATCATAGAAGCGTCATGTAAACAATCATAGAAGCGTCATGTAAACAATCATAGAAGCGTCATGTAAACAATCATAGAAGCGTCATGAAGCAATCATAGAAGCGTCATGTAAAAATCATAAAAGCGTCATGTAAACAATCATAGAAGCGTCATGTAAACAATCATAGAAGCGTCATGTAAAAAATCGTAGAAGCGTCATTAAAAAATCATAAAGCGTCATGTAAAAATCTTAGAAGCGTCATGTAAACAATCATAGAAGCGTCATGTAAACAATCATAGAAGCGTCATGTAAAAAATCGTAGAAGCGTCATGTAAAAAATCTTAGAAGCGTCATGTAAACAATCATAGAAGCGTCATGTAAACAATCATAGAAGCGTCATGTAAAAAATCGTAGAAGCGTCATGTAAAAAATCTTAGAAGCGTCATGTAAACAATCATAGAAGCGTCATGTAAACAATCATAGAAGCGTCATGTAAAAATCGTAGAAGCGTCATGTAAAAAATCTTAGAAGCGTCATGTAAACAATCATAGAAGCGTCATGTAAACAATCATAGAAGCGTCATGTAAACAATCATAGAAGCGTCATGTAAAAAATCGTAGAAGCGTCATGTAAAAAATCATAGAAGCGTCATGTAAACAATCATAGAAGCGTCATGTAAACAATCATAGAAGCGTCATGTAAAAATCATAGAAGCGTCATGTAAACAATCATAGAAGCGTCATGTAAACAATCATAGAAGCGTCATGTAAACAATCATAGAAGCGTCATGTAAAAATCATAGAAGCGTCATGTAAACAATCATAGAAGCGTCATGTAAACAATCATAGAAGCGTCATGTAAACAATCATAGAAGCGTCATTTAAAAAATCATAGAAGCGTCATGTAAAAATCATAGAAGCGTATGTAAAAATCATAGAAGCGTCATTAAAAAATCATAGAAGCGTCATGTAAACAGTCATAGAAGCGTCATGTAAAAAATCATAGAAGCGTCATGTAAAAAATCATAGAAGCGTCATGTAAAAAATCATAGAAGCGTCATGTAAAAAATCATAGAAGCGTCATGTAAAAAATCATAGAAGCGTCATGTAAAAAATCGTAGAAGCGTCATGTAAAAAATCTTAGAAGCGTCATGTAAAAAATCTTAGAAGCGTCATGTAAAAAGTCATAAAAGCGTCATGTAAACAATCATAGAAGCGTCATGTAAAAAATCTTAGAAGCGTCATGTAAACAATCATAGAAGCGTCATGTAAACAATCATAGAAGCGTCATGTAAACAATCGTAGAAGCGTCATGTAAAAAATCTTAGAAGCGTCATGTAAAGAATCTTAGAAGCGTCATGTAAAAAGTCATAAAAGCGTCATGTAAACAATCATAGAAGCGTCATGTAAAAAATCTTAGAAGCGTCATGTAAACAATCATAGAAGCGTCATGTAAACAATCATAGAAGCGTCATGTAAACAATCATAGAAGCGTCATGTAAAAAATCGTAGAGGCGTCATGTAAACAATCATAGAAGCGTCATGTAAACAATCATAGAAGCGTCATGCAAACAATCATAGAAGCGTCATGTAAACAATCATAGAAGCGTCATGTAAAAAATCATAGAAGCGTCATGTAAACAATCATAGAAGCGTCATGTAAACAATCATAGAAGCGTCATGTAAAAAATCATAGAAGCGTACTGTAAACAATCATAGAAGCGTCATGTAAACAATCATAGAAGCGTCATGTAAACAATCATAGAAACGTCATATAAAAATCATAGAAGCGTCATGTAAACAATCATAGAAGCGTCATGTAAAAAATCATAGAAGCGTCATGTAAAAATCATAGAAGCGTCAAGAAAAAATCATAGAAGCGTACTGTAAACAATCATAGAAGCGTCATGTAAACAATCATAGAAGCGTCATGTAAACAATCATAGAAACGTCATATAAAAATCATAGAAGCGTCGTGTAAACAATCATAGAAGCGTCATGTAAAAAATCATAGAAGCGTCATGTAAAAATCATAGAAGCGTCAAGAAAAAATCATAGAAGCCTCATTTAAAAACTAATGAAAGTGTCATTTAAAAAATTAGGAAGCGTCACGGTAGAATAAAAGAAACGTCATGTCAGACATGAAAGGTTCATGTAAAAATTAAATGCAACTATAATGCTGTGCTGGGGAGAAAAACTGAGACGTCAAGGCTCTCAGAGAATAACTGAGATTACGGGGGGGTTTCTGAGATGTCAAAGCAAAAGTCAGAAGCTACTTCAAAGTTCATGCACTTTACTCCATTTTTTTTTGCATTCTTTGTTGGCTCGTCACGGGGGGGGGCGCTGATAGAAGAAAAGTCATGTAAAAAATAAAAGTAGCACTATGTATACATAAAAGAAAAGTCATGTCGAAGTTAAAAGATTCATTTGGGAATTGCTACGATGTCAAAGCTTGGTGGAAATCGTTATAGTGCTGTGATTCTTAAAGAAAGAATCACTAAAATGTTAAGGCTTAGGGGAGAAGAATTGCTGAGATTTCAAGGCTTTAGGTTGGGTTAAAGTTAGGTTTAGGTCAGGTGTGGGTTGAGGGTTATATTTTATCGGGTTTCAAGGTTAACAGGGGATTTTTTAGATTTCAAGGTTTATGGGGGCCATTGCTGACATGTCAAGGCTTACGGGGGGAATAGCTGAGATGTCAAGGCTCACGGGGGTATAAATGAGATTTCAAGGCTAAAGTCAGAAGCTACATGTAGTTTATTGAAAACTTTTTATTACATTATTTGATGCCTCCTCAGGGGAGGGATCGCTGATAAAAAAGCGTAATGTAAAAAATAAAAGAAGCTTCATGTCGAAGTTAAGAGATTCATTTGGGAATCCCTACGATGTTGAGGCTTGCAAGGAATCGCTATAATGCTGTAGTAGTGCTATAATGACTCTTGGGGAGAATTACTGAAATTTCAATGCTTTAGGGTTAGGTTAGGGTTAGGGTTAGGGTTAGGGTTAGGGTTAGGCTAGGGTTAGGGTTAGAAGGTTGACAGATATTTTTAGATTTCCAAGGCTTATTGGGGGCATTGCTGAGATGTCAAGGGGGGAAGTTGATATGTTAAAGCTTGTGGGGGGATAACTGACATGTCAAGGCTTACAAGGTTTGACAGGAGATTTTTTAAGATTTCAAGGATACATGTAGCTTATTAAAAAAACGTGTATTGCATTTCTTTGGCTCCCCAACGGGGGGCGTAGATTGCTAGTAGGTAAAACTAAAAGGCACTTTTACACCAGAGTCAGAGAGCATTGGTTGAAAAGGTCGGCTATCCAAGACCACCTGCTCTGTTGCAACAGTTGTTGCGAAATTTAGGTAAAACTAAAAGGCACTTTTACACCAGAGTCAGAGAGCATTGGTTGAAAAGGTCGGCTATCCAAGACCACCTGCTCTGTTGCAACAGTTGTTGCGAAATTGAGCAAACTCAGCAGTTCAAAATTATTTATCGGTGTAGGACTGACTTTAGGCTTCATATACTTGAATCCATGTACACTATTAAAAACCAAAAACCAAATCTGAATATTCAGCTCTCCCATAGTGGTGCGGGCCATTTGCTCAAGATGTTCTAAGTGAAGGCACAAACCTGAACAATGTACTCGTAATCTGCTGCTCATTTACTTTGAAAATTCTGCCCATGATATGCCCCTTGGACTATACAGTAAACATTTGTTCGCTTATCTCTTATAAAAGTTGTTGTGTGACTAAAAATACACCAGACCTGAAGATGGCCCTTGTTGGACCGAAACGCGTCGAAAGAATGTAATCTATGTTGATCTTCACTTTTATATTTCTATTCCTTGATTAGTTCAGCGTACAGAGGTGAATCTACGGTCGTATCCTAGCTGAGCTGCTGCTAAATCACGATTAAATGCAGCAAAGAAATCGCGCGATAAAATCGATGAACTTTTGTGACTTTTGCGGAAGGGACCTGCGAGACAGGGAGAGAGATCAATAGCTAATGTAAAAATCTTGTTACTGCACTCTTTCATTGATAATTCGATCGTCGGATTGTTGGAGAATCTTTCTGCAGCGGACCCTGCTGCGTACTAGTGGCATGCCTGGCCAACTATGTCTTGCTGTGCTAGCAACCCGCGGCGGAAGGCATGGACAGCACGGATATTGAGTGAGCTTAAATGAGTCGCCTTGTGCTATGCAAGGTCAGGAGAGTTTAATATCCCAATTCAGCAAAAAACCTGCGTGCAGAAGAATGATGAGCAAATGCTGTACTCGAAAAGTACATTTTAGGCGATGGTGATAATTATGATATACGGAGTTTCAATAAATTCAGCGCAAAGAACAAACAAGAAAAGGAGCAAAAGTGCAACCAGGGAGCAAATTTAACTCTATAGTCGTACAGCAATAGCTAGGGAATTATATAGTTTAGAAGATTAAAACCAGGCTTTTCTGCTGCCATCTGAGCGCATTGGCAGAGTCTGAGCCAGTAAGTCAACAAAATACTAAGCGACAGCTGAGTAAGAACCAGCAGAGCGTGATAAGGCGGTCGGGGGGCACCTCGTGTGCGGTCAGTTTTGAACGGAATTCAAACTGACACTGCAGGGTGAGGGAAACTTTTGCGAATTATTAAGTACATGGAAAGCGTTTGGAACACTAGACATTGGAGAGCTGATTTTCAGCGTCTAGAACAAAGTCATAAACTACGAGTAGATTGTATGTTGTCTGTGTTGTGGATAGCTTGGTGTGTCAATGCCCCAGACTGTGGGTTCTGTCTCTGCACAGGAATCTCTGTGTCTTGGATAGCTTGGTGTGTCAGTACCTCAGACTGTGGGGTCTGTCTCTGCACAAGATGTCTGTGTCCTGGATAGCTTGGTGTGTCAGTGCCTCAGACTGTGGGGTCTGTGTCCTGGATAGCTTGGTGTGTCAGTGCCTCAGACTGTGAGGTCTGTGTCCTGGATAGCTTGGTGTGTCAGTGCCTCAGACTGTGGGGTCTGTCTCTGCACAGGAATGTCTGTGTCCTGGATAGCTTGGTGTGTCAGTGCCCCAGACTGTGGGGTCTGTCTCTGCACAGGACTGTCTGTGTCCTGGATAGCTTGGTGTGTCAGTGCTCTGGACTCTGAGTCTAAAAAATGCTTCAGAATTTGTCACATTTGTTACTTTCTTTTATGCAATGCAACAAATTTCTCGTGGCTTAGAGGCTTAGGACCGTCTCCGTCTGCCTTTATCATCCGACACTGCGCCGTCAGTCCCTTTAAAGTCGACACGCTTAGCTGTTTACGGCTATTTTCTATTCAAGTCTTGTAGGTATATTACTGCAGTTGTTGCGGGGACGAATCTTAAACTCTTTTTTGCAAGGCGCATTTCACATTCCCAAAATTTCACATTGCATCTTCACAACCTCAAAACTTCACAGTTTTGTGTCAAGGCCATGCTTGATTTTTATCGAGTAGAGTATTTGGCAGAAGGAATCGGATTAATTAGCTTTTAGTTAAATTCAAATATAGGCTGTTCAGCATTTGTTATCAGTATGTCAGTTGGACTCGGCGCACTCAGGGCTGCTCCATGCGGCCTTTCGAGCTGACGAGAACGTCGGGACCGAGGCCCTGTACGATCGGGCCAAGCTACAGCGCTCGTCCATCATCCTGCGCCGGCGGCGACTTCAACTGGCGGGTCACGTGATCCGGGCCGAGGGCTACTGCCTTCAACCTGCTCAGGACGTCCTGCTGCTCACCTTGTAGGGCCCGTTCAGGCGGGGTCAGGCCCGAACCCGTCGATACGTGGACTGCCTCCTATGCGACGCTGGGGCGCCCGACACTGCCAACGGCACGGACTTTGTCCGCTCTCAGTCTCTGCGGCGCGCCATTTGACGCGCCCTGCTTTAACTGTGACTTTGCATGCGGGACGGCGTAATTTGTTGTTTTTGCTGCTGTTGTTGTTATCATATTATATCTTATTCAATTTCAACCCATTTGTGGCTGTAGTCGGTTGGGACTTGTCAAGAATATCAATAAACTGCGAGTATTTAATTATGGACAAGTCGTGGTCTCGCGGTTTAGGCTACTGGTTTTATTTAGCTTAGTAACTTATTATTCTCGTGGATTATCTGGTAGTTTGGTAGATTCGCTGCCACCAGGTCCCTGATTTCCCTAATTCTAGTATTTAGATATTAAAGAAGTGAGTCAGGACACCGATTGAAAATTTCAACACAAGTTTATGAAAAAAAGAATTAGTTATCGTTAGTTATACAAAAGTTGTTGTTTACATTAGTTTCCTTATGTGGTTTTGGGCAAGACTCTCAATGTTTCGAGGCAAGACTCCTCTTGTGCAAGCTAATTCTTATTCGTATTCTTATTTCCCAATTTTTCCCTTTTTACCTTGAATTCCTTGATAAAATTTCTAAGTTAGAAGCGACGCAAACGGATCCAAGAGCCCAACTGCTCTTTACTAGTAATGAAGTCCCAAAATTCGCGATCTACCCCTGCCCTAATTATTTTCCCTGGCTAAAACTACTGATAGTAGTGAAAAAGCGTATTTGAATTCACCCGCTAAATTAATGCCCTACTACAATTATAGTTGAAAACAAAACCGACGGAAAAGTAAGTGGGACTCGGCTAGGGCCCCAGCGGGTACGAGCGTATATTTATGTCAGTACTCGCATAACACAAGGAGGGGTGGAGTGCGCGACTTAAGGAAAGAAGCGAGATTGAAGAGCCAATCAGAAGGCAGCGAGGAAGAGAGATACGAAGAATAACAAGACTGAACTAGACAGAGAGGGAGAGAAAACAGTCAACAGAGACGAGTGCAGATGAACTAAGAAATGACTAAGAAAGTCGCGACAGGACTTAAGTAATTAACTAGGGACTGCCTACGTCCATCAGGTATTGATTTAATTTCTACATCGAAATCAAGTTTAGCCAGACAGCCTAAAAAAATTACAGTTGCTTCACACCTTCACGACCTGGCCGCAGTTCCAGTTCAAATCTCTATTATGCAGCCTCACGCGTCATATGCAGCCTGCGCAGCAAAGTTATTTTGCTGCACTAATAAGCAATCTGATCAAAAAGCTTATTGAAAGTGGATTAGAATTTTTATGAGTTAATTAGTTATTTATTACTTCTCAATACAGTTAAGCATGGTATTGCAGCATATACTCACTCACAGGGTGTGTAGCGACCCTGACTTTCAGGAATGCAAGCGCTGGAAATGTGTGCTCACATTCTAAGACCTTCATCTGAAACGGCCCCTAGCCAGCTCAGCGCTCGAAACAGACCGGAACAGACTGGTTGACCTTGGCAGGCAGACGATGGCAAGCCCACCTCCAGGCGCAAGCAGGCTCGCAGCTCGAAAGGCGAGCGTGAACAATAGCACGCAAGGAGAGCACTGCTTGAGTTCAAAGTCGCCTCATTCTAAATAACTCTCCCTCTTCTCAGGACTGCACAGTTGTTCGACAGAAATGCACTGAGCAAAGGCTCGACAGGTTCAGAAATTGAGACACACTTCTCCGAATTTGGTGGCTCAAATCGTCCAGTGCGTGTTAATATCTTGCTGTTACTACAGGCAGGTGACATGGATACTTTGGAATAAAAGCACTTTCTGTTGGGTTTGTGTTTTGGTTTTGCTCTGAGTGCATGCTGTACTCTTTTCTCTCTAATTCTAGCTTTATGCCCTTTCATTTTCTTGTTTGCACCTGCACATTCGTGTATGATCTTAAGCCCCAAATATTATCCATTGAGTATTTACTATGCACCTGAAAATTATCAATAAAAAGGTTTTGCCTATGAGTTACGAGCTTGTATCGTTTGATCACTGGTTTTTTTCGCTTGCAAATATGACTAAACTTGTCAGTTTGTCTACGCTCGTAGTCATAAGCAGGACGAGTATCAAACTGAGAGAAACGTTGCCGATAAACAACACAGAAGAGCTTTCTGCATGGATCAGTTTTTGATGCACAAGCCAGATCGAAAGGAATTGAAGACACCGATGAAAGACCAGCGCTGACAGATGCCTTTCTGGTGGGTTAAAGTTAAACAACTGGTGACTCCGAAGACCGTGTCTGAGCTCAAATGGTCTGCTATCAAGGCAAGTCTGCTGCTGTTCATGAAGCCCAAGAATTAGTTGCTGATCGCCGAACGGACCTCCTTCGTGTCTATGCACCAAGCCGAAGGTGAGACTGTCGCCAGCAGTGCTGCCCGTCTGACGGAGCAAGCTGTCACGTGCAAGTTTGAGAAACTGAAAGTCAAGAGAGCGGATCCAGCAGAATAGCTCATTTAATTGCGGCTCATTGCCGGCCTGGCCAACCAGGACATCAGGAACAAGGTGCTGGAGCGTGAAGTGAATCAGGAGCTGTCAGTCGATCAAGTCAACGACGATGTGCAGCAGTTACTGATGGTCAGCAAATTTTCTACCGAGCATATGGCGATCGCTGCTTCGGTGGATTCGTTGGTGCACCGGGCCAGGTCGCCGTCAACCCAAGCGCCAGTCTCTGCTGCTGATGCTCTCAACAATCTTTAAGGTTCAGACTGTGTGAATGCCGTGGAGAAGCAAAAACTGAGGAACTTACAATCTCAGCGTTTTCAGCGTTGTGGGCAGTGGTCGCACCACAATCCAGCCGACTGCCACGTCCTGAGGGCCACCTGCCATCAGTGCGGAAAGCCAGATCACTTCTCATGCGTGTGCCGGAGCGCCAGGACCCACATTGCGGCGCCGATTGAAGCCACTGGCATCCAGTTGAGCTCAAAAGGCCGATGTGATGAGCTCGTGTTTTGACAAGGAAAACAAGGAAACAAGGAAATGAGGATGGAGAAAGACGGTGGTGCCTCCTGTTCGTTGATCTCCCGGAGGATCTGGAATGAGCTCGGAAGGGCACCTCTTAAAATGGCGAAGCCGCGCATGTTGGCCTACGACGAACATGTGATGAGACAGCTGAGCGTTCTGGAGTGCCTGGTGGAGACCGGCGGCAGCAAAAGCCAATTCAGGACTACCGAGCTGCCGTCATTGACTGTCAACAAGAGTTCGGGTTGCTCGGCCAGAATCTGCAGACTCCCACAACAGTGCACCATGCAAACTCTGCAGAACCAGCGGCCAGTGACAGGTGTGAGAGCTTGTTGGGAATTTCTGGTGCTATGGAAGAAATTTGCCTTTGCGCTGGAGTGAAACCAATCTTCCTGCCAGCCAGGGAACTCCTTTAGCGTTGAGGCATTTAGATAAGAAGGAGTTGAATCTGATGGAAGGTGCTGGAATTGTTGAAAAGGTAACGTCTTCTGAATGGGGCAGTCCAATTGTCGTAGCAGCGAAGTCTGACCTAGCATCTGTGAGAATCTGTGGAGACTATTCAGTGGTTAATCGATGGGTGCAGGACCAGATTTACCTAACGCCATCAATAGAAGCAGCCTTCTCTAAGATGGCCAACAAAAAGCCATTCTGTCGGATGCTTACTACCAGATTCCTTTGAATGAAGAGTCCAAGGCAGTAATAACGATTAACACTCGGCTGCCTTATGATATCAAGGTGTCACCTCAATTTTTCAACGCGAAACGGAGAAGCTTATTGGAGATGTGTGATAGTTTACCAGGATGATGTGCTGATCGGCATTCGCTGATGTCAAGAAAATCTGGGTTTCAATCCATGCATCAAGCCGTTTGATGTCTGCTTACCAGTCTGTCTTAGGGTCGATGCTAGTGAGAAATCTTTGGGTGCTGTGCTCGTCCAGTCGGGCCATCCCGTAACATCGTAAATGTTCATGTCCAGGGCGCTCTCACAAGCAGAAACCAACTATTCGAACATCGAGAGGGAAGCGTTGGCGATAGATTGGGCTGTTGAACGGGCTCGAAAAAAATTCACTCTTCAGACTGATGAGCCTTTAAAATACATCCTAAACCCAAGCAAAAATCTTCCAAAGATGATTTCAGCCAGATTGACCCAGTGGACTTGAGATTGTCGGCTAATGACTATGAGATCGAATATGGGCCAGGAAGGAAAACTCAAGATGCAGACGCTTTGTCAGACTCAGTTTTGAAAGCTGCGACCCTGAGACTGACTCCGACTCGGCTCATCATGCAGTGAAGATCACAGAAGGCCTGGCAACGATTGAGGAATCTGCTGTCGGGGGGCGGACGGACGGGGGAGCATGGGAGTTTCCTGTAGAAATTTTCCCGCAAAAGTTTACCGATGAGATTTTTCATCCGTGGTTCTTCTAGACTTTTCGAGCGAAATTTCATATACATGTAAGCGAATTACAGAAATTGGCTAAGAGGTTCAGAGCAATCGAACTCAGGTGGTTGTTTATAAAAGCCCTAAAGGTAGGTCTTCCTGCCACAGACGCTCAGAAGGACTGAAATAAAGTCAAGTCCGAACTTTGTTGTGACACAAAAACACAAACAACTTTGCAGGCTGAAAAGCCAGCTTTATACTGAAACAATTTATTATCGATCGTCTGACTCACCCTAACCACCCACCCCGCGCTAGCAAAGTACATTCAGCCAGAGTTGCGAGAGATCAAAAACAACTTAACCCACACACAGCACCCGCCCCCGGCGCGCACGCAGGCCAAGTTACCACAAGGACCGCACGCTGCTCTTCAGGTTTGATGTCGTTCGCCTCGAAAAACTGTGCTCCAGTCTGGCTTGATATTGCTGCCATTTTTCAGTCCCCTCTTCAAAGGGTTCAATTGAGCCCAACAAGCTCATGGATCGTCGCCAGTGTAAAGATTTCACTTTAGATTGTAGAACGATATACGCTTGATATGAGTCAAGTGACTGCGATTTATACTGTAATTGTTGAGCACGATACATTGGGTGGATAAGGCTTAGGGGTGGAGAGCAAGAGCGGCTAGAATAAAGAGCGTACATGAGTAAGAACGAACATATTTTCGAAAGACGCACGTAGTGAAACGGGTAAAAACACCACCTCCAAAACAATGAATAAAGTACATGCTAACAACACTAACAACAATTAGCCCAGCCAAGTCACCACAATAATGTTTAATAACTGCATCCGCGCAAGCACCGTCTCTGAGCACCAACCACTGCCACTGCCACTGCCTCCGTAGCCATGGTCCGCGGGACGCCTTCCCTCGGCCTCCCTGATGCTTCACGACCCGACGGAGCCCCTGCATTGAGGCCAAGCCCGCACCACCACTCTGCGGGCCACTCACGGAGGATCTGCTGAGCATCGGCCTGACCCCCTTGACCGTCACTGACCTCTCCCCCAGCCTGTTCAAACAGCGTGTGCTCGCTAGCGAGGGTTTGCACACGCACGCACAAACAAACACACAAACATACAAACCAGTACAGCGTATCAGGGGGAGCGGAGCGTACAGAAAATTTTGTAAAGCTCGAAAGCTCGAAAACAGCTTAAGC
Source organism: Macrostomum lignano (assembly GCA_002269645.1). Taxonomy (NCBI): domain Eukaryota; kingdom Metazoa; phylum Platyhelminthes; family Macrostomidae; genus Macrostomum; species Macrostomum lignano. The sequence goes on along the minus strand of NIVC01002516.1, from coordinate 37,185 downwards.
CCTGTTCGGGGCACGCATTTGGACTGGCTAGGCGCAGAAACATATGGGTTCGCAGAGCACGCGAAGGGTGTAAAGCCCACACACAATGTCAGGTGCAAGTAATTTGAGAGTTGAAGAGTAGCTAGACTGGCTGATCATATAAGTGCATAAAAATCTTTCTAAAACCTTCAGGCTTTGAAACAACGTTTCCGTCACGATTTCTGAATTTGATATTACGAGCGTAAGATGAAAAATTGAATTTCAAAATGATGTTTCCGCGAAAGACCCTGCTTCTGCGTCATCAATCGACTATTTCTCCAGTGTAGGAACAAAGGAACAAAACAGTTTTTAATTGCCAATCAAGGAATGCAGACAACGAGTTTCTTCTAACTTTAGTCGTTGATTACTGCGAGCGGATATGGCGGAGAAGCTCAAACAAATTGGAAATGCGGAAGAAGCAGCACGGAGGATTACTGCAGCATGGTCGCCATCGGCGCTGCAAGAATCGGATTCTTATTTTCCCCCGAGCCGAGCTAATCGAAACGAACACGACCCGGCAGAGGAATTAGGCAAAAAAGAATTAGCTTTAGACCTCTTGCACGCAACGAGCTAGTCTCCGTCAATTTAAATAAGATGCATGCGAGAAACTGCAGAGAATTAAATAAGATTACCATAGTGGAGAAAGGCAGAAATGAATAATTAACTGGATTTCAAACTGCAACGATCTTCTTAATTAGAATGGCTTCCTGAAGCCGAGATGAATTTTCTAAAAAATTAAGCAGCCATGACAGGTGGTGGAGTAAACAGGAAAACCAGTGTTAGCCATCAAATCGATTGAATAAATTGAATGGGCTGCATAAAATTGAGGTTTTGGAATTTTCTAAAGATATTGATCTATTGTCTATCTCAGAATCTGTCTAAATGTACATATCAGAATCTGTCTAAATGTACATATCAGAATCTGTCTAAATGTACATATCAGAATCTGTCTAAATGTACATATCAGAATCTGTCTAAATGTACATATCAGAATCTGTCTAAATGTACATATCAGAATCTGTCTAAATGTACATATCAGAATCTGTCTAAATGTACATATCAGAATCTGTCTAAATGTACAATATCAGAATCTGTCTAAATGTACATATCAGAATCTGTCTAAATGTACATATCAGAATCTGTCTAAATGTACATATCAGAATCTGTCTAAATGTACATATCAGAATCTGTCTAAATGTACATATCAGAATCTGTCTAAATGTACATATCAGAATCTGTCTAAATGTACATATCAGAATCTGTCTAAATGTACATATCAGAATCTGTCTAAATGTACATATCAGAATCTGTCTAAATGTACATATCAGAATCTGTCTAAATGTACATATCAGAATCTGTCTAAATGTACATATCAGAATCTGTCTAAATGTACATATCAGAATCTGTCTAAATGTACATATCAGAATCTGTCTAAATGTACATATCAGAATCTGTCTAAATGTACATATCAGAATCTGTCTAAATGTACAATATCAGAATCTGTCTAAATGTACATATCAGAATCTGTCTAAATGTACATATCAGAATCTGTCTAAATGTACATATCAGAATCTGTCTAAATGTACAATATCAGAATCTGTCTAAATGTACAATATCAGAATCTGTCTAAATGTACAATATCAGAATCTGTCTAAATGTACAATATCAGAATCTGTCTAAATGTACAATATCAGAATCTGTCTAAATGTACATATCAGAATCTGTCTAAATGTACATATCAGAATCTGTCTAAATGTACATATCAGAATCTGTCTAAATGTACATATCAGAATCTGTCTAAATGTACATATCAGAATCTGTCTAAATGTACATATCAGAATCTGTCTAAATGTACATATCAGAATCTGTCTAAATGTACAATATCAGAATCTGTCTAAATGTACATATCAGAATCTGTCTAAATGTACAATATCAGAATCTGTCTAAATGTACATATCAGAATCTGTCTAAATGTACAATATCAGAATCTGTCTAAATGTACATATCAGAATCTGTCTAAATGTACAATATCAGAATCTGTCTAAATGTACAATATCAGAATCTGTCTAAATGTACAAATCAGAATCTGTCTAAATGTACAATATCAGAATCTGTCTAAATGTACAATATCTGAATCTGTCTAAATGTACAATATAAGAATCTGTCTAAATGTACAATATCAGAATATGTCTAAATGTACAATATCAGAATCTGTCTAAATGTACAATATCAGAATCTGTCTAAATGTACATATCAGAATCTGTCTAAATGTACAATATCAGAATCTGTCTAAATGTACAAATCAGAATCTGTCTAAATGTACAATATCAGAATCTGTCTAAATGTACAATATCTGAATCTGTCTAAATGTACAATATCAGAATCTGTCTAAATGTACAATATCAGAATCTGTCTAAATGTACATATCAGAATCTGTCTAAATGTACATATCAGAATCTGTCTAAATGTACATATCAGAATCTGTCTAAATGTACATATCAGAATCTGTCTAAATGTACATATCAGAATCTGTCTAAATGTACATATCAGAATCTGTCTAAATGTACATATCAGAATCTGTCTAAATGTACATATCAGAATCTGTCTAAATGTACATATCAGAATCTGTCTAAATGTACATATCAGAATCTGTCTAAATGTACATATCAGAATCTGTCTAAATGTACATATCAGAATCTGTCTAAATGTACATATCAGAATCTGTCTAAATGTACAATATCAGAATCTGTCTAAATGTGCAATATCAGAATCTGTCTAAATGTACATATCAGAATCTGTCTAAATGTACATATCAGAATCTGTCTAAATGTACAATATCAGAATCTGTCTAAATGTACATATCAGAATCTGTCTAAATGTACAATATCAGAATCTGTCTAAATGTACAATATCAGAATCTGTCTAAATGTACAATATCAGAATCTGTCTAAATGTACAAAATCTGAATCTGTCTGAATGTACAATATCAGAATCTGTCTAAATGTACAATATCTGAATATGTCTAAATGTACAATATCAGAATCTGTCTAAATGTACAATATCAGAATCTGTCTAAATGTACATATCTGAATCTGTCTGAATGTACAATATCAGAATCTGTCTGAATGTACAAAATCTGAATCTGTCTGAATGTACAATATCAGAATCTGTCTAAATGTACAATATCTGAATATGTCTAAATGTACATATCAGAATCTGTCTAAATGTACATATCAGAATCTGTCTAAATGTACATATCAGAATCTGTCTAAATGTACATATCAGAATCTGTCTAAATGTACAATATCAGAATCTGTCTGAATGTGCAATATCAGAATCTGTCTAAATGTACATATCAGAATCTGTCTAAATGTACATATCAGAATCTGTCTAAATGTACAATATCAGAATCTGTCTAAATGTACATATCAGAATCTGTCTAAATGTACAATATCAGAATCTGTCTAAATGTACAATATCAGAATCTGTCTAAATGTACAAAATCTGAATCTGTCTGAATGTACAATATCAGAATCTGTCTAAATGTACAATATCTGAATATGTCTAAATGTACAATATCAGAATCTGTCTAAATGTACAATATCAGAATCTGTCTAAATGTACATATCTGAATCTGTCTGAATGTACAATATCAGAATCTGTCTGAATGTACAAAATCTGAATCTGTCTGAATGTACAATATCAGAATCTGTCTAAATGTACAATATCTGAATATGTCTAAATGTACAATATCAGAATCTGTCTAAATGTACAATATCAGAATCTGTCTAAATGTACATATCTGAATCTGTCTAAATGTACAATATCAGAATCTGTCTAAATGTACAATATCAGAATCTGTCTAAATGTACATATCAGAATCCATCTAAATGTACATATCTGAATCTGTCTAAATGTACATATCAGAATCTGTCTAAATGTACAATATCAGAATCTGTCTGAATGTACAATATCAGAATCTGTCTAAATGTACAATATCAGAATCTGTCTAAATGTACAAAATCTGAATCTGTCTGAATGTACAATATCAGAATCTGTCTAAATGTACAATATCAGAATCTGTCTGAATGTACAATATCAGAATCTGTCTAAATGTACAATATCAGAATCTGTCTAAATGTACATATCAGAATCTGTCTGAATGTACAATATCAGAATCTGTCTAAATGTACATATCAGAATCTGTCTGAATGTACAATATCAGAATCTGTCTAAATGTACAATATCAGAATCTGTCTAAATGTACATATCTGAATCTGTCTGAATGTACAATATCAGAATCTGTCTAAATGTACATATCAGAATCCATCTAAATGTACATATCTGAATCTGTCTAAATGTACATATCAGAATCTGTCTAAATGTACAATATCAGAATCTGTCTGAATGTACAATATCAGAATCTGTCTAAATGTACAATATCAGAATCTGTCTAAATGTACAAAATCTGAATCTGTCTGAATGTACAATATCAGAATCTGTCTAAATGTACAATATCAGAATCTGTCTGAATGTACAATATCAGAATCTGTCTAAATGTACAATATCAGAATCTGTCTAAATGTACATATCAGAATCTGTCTGAATGTACAATATCAGAATCTGTCTAAATGTACATATCAGAATCTGTCTGAATGTACAATATCAGAATCTGTCTAAATGTACAATATCAGAATCTGTCTAAATGTACAAAATCTGAATCTGTCTGAATGTACAATATCAGAATCTGTCTAAATGTACAATATCTGAATCTGTCTAAATGTACAATATAAGAATCTGTCTAAATGTACAGTATCAGAATCTGTCTAAATGTACAAAATCTGAATCTGTCTAAATGTACAATATCAGAATATGTCTAAATGTACAGTATCAGAATCTGTCTAAATGTACAAAATCTGAATCTGTCTGAATGTACAATATCAGAATCTGTCTAAATGTACAATATCAGAATATGTCTAAATGTACAATATAAGAATCTGTCTAAATGTACAATATCAGAATATGTCTAAATGTACAATATAAGAATCTGTCTAAATGTACAATATCAGAATATGTCTAAATGTACAATATCAGAATCTGTCTAAATGTACAATATCAGAATATGTCTAAATGTACAGTATCTGAATCTGTCTAAATGTACAATATCAGAATCTGTCTAAATGTACAGTATCAGAATCTGCAGCACCAGACCGCCGAGGTAGACAAACTGCTGACAGCACAGAAGCCTCGTCACCTGTCTGTCAGCGCTTCGGCAGAAAATTGTAGCCTTGATGTCGTCCAGGACGCATAGCACGACGGTCTTCTGCGTGTTGACCACCAGGCCGAAACTCGACCAGCCGGTCCAGCTGGCGCTGGCGCCCTCGACGGTCGAGGACAGCCGGGCGAGATAGTCGGCGTAGCCAAGCATGCTGAGCCGCCTCTCCGGTTGGTGTCGACCCACGAGTCGCTGCAGCAATAAGCCGTCGTCGTTACAAGAGAGAGCAGTCCGCAGCACCCAGTCAAGCACCAGAACGAACAGGAACGGCGCAAGCGTATCTCCTTGAAGCACCCGAGAGGATGTCTCAAAGAAATCCGACAGGCCGTCCGGTGTCAGCACAGCAGCGTTCGTGCCGTGATACAGCGCCATGACAGCGGAAATCAGCTGCTCTGGCACGTTGTACACACGAAGCACCATTGGGAGTACGAGGTGTATTCAAAAAGTTCTTTTCGGTCCTTTGGCATTTATTTTTAAAAAGCCTTGTAAACAGAATTTTAGCGATTTCACCAAGTTATGTCTATGGCCTAAACGTTCCTAGGGTTTTAAGTCTCAGTTTGCAACTATGTTAGAGCAGCGAACATTTCTATCAGCTACCACTCAATTTCTTGGCCATGGCTGAATCATTTTCAAAGTAAGACGTTCGAAGCTTGATGAAGTTTCAGTTTCTGCAAGGAAAAAAGCCACCGGATATGTTTAGGGAGCTTCAGCAAGTGCTTGGCAAATGTGCACCAACTGAGCAGACAGTTCGAAAATGGTACCGGCTGTTCGCTGAGGGAAGAGAGAGCGTTGAGGACAATGATCGCTCTGGAAGGCCGATGACTGCAACCAACGAGACTGTTGTGAAGAAAGTGCAAGAGCTCCTGGATGATGATCGGCGACGGACTTGCGAAGAGTTGGCAGAAGACGTTGGTGTGTCAGTAGGAAGCGTCCACACCATTCTGACGGAGCGTCTTCACCTGCAGAAAAAGTTTTGCAAGTGGGTGCCACACCTGCTGACAGGTGAGCAAAAGATGCAGTGAACTCTGGCTTCAAGCAGCTACCTGCGTCGGTTCCATCGAGAAGGGGAGGATTTTCTATCAAGAATTGTAGCTGGAGACGAGACGTGGGTTTACAGCTGGGATCCTGAGACAAAGGCCCAGTCTGCCGAATGGCTTCCAGCACATTCTCCAAGACCTCAGAAGGCCATCAGGAAGCAGGGCGCGATGAAGATCATGCACGTCATGTTTTTTGATTCCCAAGGAATCCTGCTGAACTGGGCAGTCCCACAAGGAACCACCGTCAATGGGGACTACTACAAGTGGATTCTGCAGGAGAAGCTGCGCCCAGCAATACGAAAGAAGCGCCCTGATCTGCTGTAATCTGGCGTGATCCTGCTGCACGACAATGCGCCAGCACATCGCAAGCACAACGTCGTGGAACTCCTGAGCAAATGGGGATGGGAAGTGCTCCAACATCCAGCCTATTCGCCTGATTTGTCGCCGTGCGACTTCTTCTTATTTCCATCTGTGAAGAAGCACCTTCGGGGCATTCGATTCGACAGCGTCGAGCACATTGAGGCTGCATGCAATCAAGCTGTTCGCCAAACGGACGCGAGTGGTGTGAGTTCCGGAATCAGAGGCCTGGTAAATCGCTGGCAGAAGTGCAAAGACATTGGCGGTGAATATGTTGAGTGACCGAATCATGTTAAGCAATCTAACAGTGTTTTCATAGTTCCAGTTGTTTTGTGTTCAGTTTTGTAGGGCACCGAAAAGAACTTTTTGAATACACCTCGTACGGCCCTCACGACCGCGTCGAAAACCTTCCTGAAGTCAATAAAGAGAGCAATCAGGCTCCACTGGTGGGTCCGCGCTTCTTCGATGACTCGGCGAAGAGCCAGGATCTGCGCCACTGTGCCGCGATGGGGCCGGAACCCGTTCTACTCAGGACGAAGGTACGGATCCAGCACGGGCGGCAACCGCGATAACAGCATCCGGTTGAACAACTTCGCAACGCAGGACTGCAGGCAGATACCTTGGTGCTCCTCAAGCCGTGTGGTGCACGGCTTCTTCGGAATAGCGACGATGTGCGCCGGGGTCCATTCGTTGGGTGCCGCCTCATCGAAAAGCACGCTGTTCATCACACTGACGACCTCGCTGGCCACACAGTCGAGTCGCAGCGCCTCGATGGGCACCTCGTCCGGACCCAGAGCTCCATCCAGAATCCATCTAAATGTACATAGCAGAATCTGTCTGAATGTACATAGCAGAATCCGTCTAAATGTACATATCAGAATCTGTCTAAATGTACATATCAGAATCTGTCAAAATGTACATATCAGAATCTGTCTAAATGTACATGTCAGAATCTGTCTGAATGTACAATATCAGAATCTGTCTAAATGTACAATATCAGAATCTGTCTAAATGTACAATATGAAAAACGTCCCAAAATTCAATCGCGAATTCATTGCCCAGCTGTTTTTGCAATTTACCGATTGGCGAGTATGATATGACATCAAAAGTCAAGGAAGGGGCATCAACACTGCAGTCGCATATTTTCAAAAAAGCATTATTTTTACTTTTCTTATTAACATCTTTGCTGAAGGAAAATTGAACTATAGCTTCCGTGTAGAAGGCATAATTTTCTTCTGCGACTGCAAATCTTGCACCTGGGTCTTTTGTTCCTCTAAGGTACAAAAGTTTATGTGACATGACTATTTTTTCATTCGTTTTTAAGATTCAAGCCGAGCGTAAGGTGCATGCAAGGAGCTATCATGAAGTTTTGGCTAAGGCGGGAATTTCATTATTTAGCTATCATGAAGTTTTGGCTAAGGCGGGAAGTTCATTATTTAGCTAGCATGAAGTTTTGGCTAAGGCGGGAAGTTCATTATTTAGCTAGCATGAAGTTTTGGCTAAGGCGGGAAGTTCATTATTTAGCTATCATGAAGTTTTGGCTAAGGCGGGAAGTTCATTATTTAGCTATCATGAAGTTTTGGCTAAGGCGGGAAGTTCATTATTTAGCTAGCATGAAGTTTTGGCTAAGGCGGGAAGTTGATTTAGCTAGCATGAAGTTTTGGCTAAGGCGGGAAGTTGATTTAGCTAGCATGAAGTTTTGGCTAAGGCGGGAAGTTCATTATTTAGCTATCATGAAGTTTTGGCTAAGGCGGGAAGTTCATTATTTAGCTATCATGAAGTTTTGGCTAAGGCGGGAAGTTCATTATTTAGCTATCATGAAGTTTTGGCTAAGGCGGGAAGTTGATTTAGCTAGCATGAAGTTTTGGCTAAGGCGGGAAGTTCATTATTTAGCTAGCATGAAGTTTTGGCTAAGGCGGGAAGTTCATTATTTAGCTAGCATGAAGTTTTGGCTAAGGCGGGAAGTTCATTATTTAGCTAGCATGAAGTTTTGGCTAAGGCGGGAAGTTCATTATTTAGCTATCATGAAGTTTTGGCTAAGGCGGGAAGTTCATTATTTAGCTAGCATGAAGTTTTGGCTAAGGCGGGAAGTTCATTATTTAGCTATCATGAAGTTTTGGCTAAGGCGGGAAGTTCATTATTTAGCTATCATGAAGTTTTGGCTAAGGCTGGAAGTTCATTATTTAGCTAGCATGAAGTTTTGGCTAAGGCGGGAAGTTCATTATTTAGCTATCATGAAGTTTTGGCTAAGGCGGGAAGTTCATTATTTAGCTATCATGAAGTTTTGGCTAAGGCTGGAAGTTCATTATTTAGCTAGCATGAAGTTTTGGCTAAGGCGGGAAGTTCATTATTTAGCTAGCATGAAGTTTTGGCTAAGGCGGGAAGTTGATTTAGCTAGCATGAAGTTTTGGCTAAGGAGGAAAGTTAATCTAGCTAGCATGAAGTTTTGGCTGAGGCGGGAAATTGAGATAGCAAAGCTCAGTCTAATTCCAAATTTAATTTAATTAAAAAAGAATAATTAGCTTGTCCGCTGAAATTGAAACTCGAAAACCTTTAACTCACTCAACTTGATACGTTTGCGAAACGCGTGTTGACGATCGAGGGAGGTGTTGCAGCAGCCTGTGCGCGAGTGTTGCATATCACTGCAGAATTTAGTCCACTAAAAATGCAAATTATATTCGTCACAGCTTGCATTAATTTACCGCCTGCGCAGGTAGCAAACTGGCTACTTCTGCTAGTTAATAGCAGCCGAAAAAAATCAAGTCAAAACTTATCAGACTCTAGGTAGGGGAGTTCAAATACACAGCGTCTGGAGTGGAAGCTCAGCTTTTCTGTTTGTACCACAAAAATGGCAGTACACGGTTAGTGTTATCGATTAAACTTTGGTTGATTAACTCTTTAGTAGGTACTTTAGCAAGGTTCACAAGGAAGTCTTCACATGTTTAGAAAGATTTGGAGAGATTCAAAAAGGTTTAGAAAGGCCACAAAGGTACAGCAA
>NIVC01002516.1:0-22500 GCA_002269645.1 Macrostomum lignano | reverse complement strand
CCTCACCGGTTACACCTGGGACACCTGTTACACTGGATGTGTGCATGTGACACCTGTTAGACTGGGTGTGCGTGACACCTGTTAGACTAGGTGTGCGTGACACCTGTTAGACTGGGTGTGCGTGACACCTGTTAGACTAGGTGTGCGTGACACCTGTTAGACTAGGTGTGTGTGACACACCTGTTAGAATGGATGTGTGACACACCTGTTAGAATGGGTGTGTGACACCCCTGTTAGAATGGTTGTGTGACACACCTGTTAGACTGGGTGTGTGTGACACCTGTTAGACTGGGTGTGTGTGACACACCTGTTAGACTGGGTGTGTGTGACACACCTGTTAGACTGGGTGTGTGTGACACACCTGTTAGACTGGGTGTGTGTGACACACCTGTTAGAATGGGTGTGTGACACCCCTGTTAGAATGGTTGTGTGACACCTGTTAGACTGGGTGTGTGTGACACCTGTTAGACTGGGTGTGTGTGACACCTGTTAGACTGGGTGTGTGTGACACCTGTTAGAATGGGTGTGTGACACACCTGTTAGAATGGGTGTGTGACACCCCTGTTAGAATGGTTGTGTGACACCTGTTAGACTGGGTGTGTGTGACACCTGTTAGACTGGGTGTGTGTGACACCTGTTAGACTGGGTGTGTGTGACACCTGTTAGACTGGGTGTGTGTGACACCTGTTAGAATGGGTGTGTGTGACACACCTGTTAGAATGGGTGTGTGACACCCCTGTTAGAATGGTTGTGTGACACCTGTTAGAATGGTTGTGTGACACCTGTTAGACTGGGTGTGTGTGACACCTGTTAGACTGGGTGTGTGTGACACACCTGTTAGACTGGGTGTGTGTGACACCTGTTAGACTGGGTGTGTGTGACACCTGTTAGACTGGGTGTGTGTGACACACCTGTTAGACTGGGTGTGTGTGACACCTGTTAGACTGGGTGTGTGTGACACCTGTTAGACTGGGTGCGTGTGACACCTGTTAGACTGGGTGTGTGTGACACCTGTTAGACTGGGTGCGTGTGACACCTGTTAGACTGGGTGTGTGTGACACCTGTTAGACTGGGTGTGTGTGACAACTGTTATACTGAAGCATTACTTAATTTGATTATGTGTTACCAGATATATTGATGCATCAATCAGTTTGTTGACATGCACGCCTGAATAAGGTTTCATATTCAATCTTTCATAAACTTATTCTGCCATTTTCAGAGCGTCTCTTTGATATTCAAAAAATTCAAATTGCGGCAGTCGCCAGATTGCCAAGAGGAATACGTGCAGATTGACAACGCTAATAAATACTGCAGCGTCAGGTCCCATTTCGTGTTCGAATCCACGCTTAGCAACGTTAGCCTCTACTTGAAGAAGTTTAGCATGCAGGACAATACAACTGAGCTTATTGTTCAGTATTTTCTCAGTAAGTAGGTTTATTAGCACTCATAAATTTTCTGTGTAGCAACTCCAGTCCTGCCCTAGCAACTCCAGTCCTGCCCTAGCAACACCAAGTCTGACCCTAGCAACACCAAGCCTGATCCTAGCAACACTAAGCCTGATCCTAGAAACACTAATCTTGACCCTAGAAACACTAATCTTGACCCTAGCAACACTAATCTTGACCCTAGCAACACTAATCTTGACCCTAGCAACACTAATCTTGACCCTAGCAACACTAATCTTGACCCTAGCAACATCAAGCTTGACCCTAGCAACACTAAGCCTGATCCTAGAAACACTAATCTTGACCCTAGCAACAATAATCTTGACCCTAGCAACACCAAGCTTGACCCTAGCAACACTAAGTCTGATCCTAGAAAACTTCTACTCGAATTTCCCAGAATCGCCGCCACAGCTTACCGGCTGCATCGCTGGCAGATTGGGCAACTTGGCAGCGAATTCAGGCTCCATTCGAATCCCCTCGCATGACGCTGCTTGGCCCAGCAACAGCACAGCAACTTGCACTCTGCGCCTATTCTTGCCCGAGTTCGATTCCCGTTCGGAAACGATTTTTACAGCCAGGTGGGAATTGGACGAAAGAGTTGGCTGCGGATCTGAGAACCAGACGGATATGATGGCCGTGAGTTTCGGTGGGGATTCACCTGTTTGGAAGGGAAATTCCCCTTGTTCAAAAGGGTAATTCTCTTTTTGGAAGCCTAATCCCCTTGTTCAGAAGGGGTGTTTCTCTGTTTGGAAGGGTATTCCCCCTGTTCGGAAGGGTATTTCCCTGTTTGAAAGGGTATTCCCCCTGTTCGGAAGGGTATTTCCCTGTTTGAAAGGGTATTCCCCCTGTTCGGAAGGGTATTTCCCTGTTTGAAAGGGTATTCCCCCTGTTCGGAAGGGTATTTCCCTGTTTGAAAGGGTATTCCCCCTGTTCGGAAGGGTATTTCTCTGTTTGAAAGGATATTCCCCCTGTTCGGAAGGGTATTTCTCTGTTTGAAAGGGTATTCCCCCTGTTCGGAAGGGTATTTCTCTGTTTGAAAGGATATTCCCCCTGTTCGGAAGGGTATTTCCCTGTTTGAAAGGGTATTCCCCCTGTTCGGAAGGGTATTTCTCTGTTTGAAAGGATATTCCCCCTGTTCGGAAGGGTATTTCCCTGTTTGAAAGGGTATTCCCCCTGTTCGGAAGGGTATTTCCCTGTTTGAAAGGGTATTCCCCCTGTTCGGAAGGGTATTTCCCTGTTTGAAAGGGTATTCCCCCTGTTCGGAAGGGTATTTCCCTGTTTGAAAGGGTATTCCCCCTGTTCGGAAGGGTATTTCCCTGTTTGAAAGGGTATTCCCCCTGTTCGGAAGGGTATTTCCCTGTTTGAAAGGGTATTCCCCCTGTTCGGAAGGGTAGTTCCCTGATTTCCCTGTTTGAAAGGGTGTTCCCCCTGTTCGGAAGGGTATTTCTCTGTTTGAAAGGATATTCCCCCTGTTCGGAAGGGTATTTCTCTGTTTGAAAGGGTATTCCCCCTGTTCGGAAGGGTATTTCTCTGTTTGAAAGGATATTCCCCCTGTTCGGAAGGGTATTTCCCTGTTTGAAAGGGTATTCCCCCTGTTCGGAAGGGTATTTCTCTGTTTGAAAGGATATTCCCCCTGTTCGGAAGGGTATTTCCCTGTTTGAAAGGGTATTCCCCCTGTTCGGAAGGGTATTTCCCTGTTTGAAAGGGTATTCCCCCTGTTCGGAAGGGTATTTCCCTGTTTGAAAGGGTATTCCCCCTGTTCGGAAGGGTATTTCCCTGTTTGAAAGGGTATTCCCCCTGTTCGGAAGGGTATTTCCCTGTTTGAAAGGGTATTCCCCCTGTTCGGAAGGGTAGTTCCCTGATTTCCCTGTTTGAAAGGGTGTTCCCCCTGTTCGGAAGGGTAGTTCCCTGATTTCCCTGTTTGAAAGGATATTCCCCCTGTTCGGAAGGGTAGTTCCCTGATTTCCCTGTTTGAAAGGGTGTTCCCCTTGTTCAGAGGGGTATTTCCCTGCTGGGAAACGATATTCTCTGTTTTAAAGAGTACTATTTCCCGTTTAAAGACAGCCTGACTCACCGGCATGGCGCACTCCATCGCGCCACGCCGCATATTTAGGTCGCATTCTACACAACAAACTCCGAAGGCGCTCGGCCGTCTCTGCAAAAAGTTGGCACCTCGTGCGACGTCAAAAAACAAGTGAAGTTCGAAGTTGCTGGCGTCTACTTTGAGGCCATGTTGACTGCCCGTTTGACCGCAGGATCGAGGACCTCGTTCAAGATGGACTGGCGCCCCGTCTGTGAGCTGGGATTCAATTTTCATCGAAATAATCCACAATTCCTTCAGGGTGGTCAGGTGGTGTCTCTGTTAAATTTTTAATTTCAATTGAAAGCATCCTTCTAAGAACAGGAATTGAGGATTTTTATTTCCGAATCCGGTGGTTCAGAAGGTGACATATTGTCAATATTTGCCTTCAGTAGTCTACTGATTAGTTGTCAATGGCTGAGCTTGATGTACTCAAAAATTTTAAATCGCCGAAAAGCTTTGCTGAATCATTTCCGCTAGCTCACTAGTTAAACTATAGCGACAATTTGAAATTTATAGTTTAAGAATGAAGTTTCACTCTATAGTGAGAGTAACAAGCAAAATATTTAAAAGAAGCGTCATGTAAAACATGCCGGTTGTAGCCTAGTGGCTAAACTAGAGCGTTGGACCCATGACTGAAAGGTCGGGGGTTCGATTCTCGACCCACTCGGAACAATTTTTATCCTTAAGCAAGACACTTAACTCTGCACTGCTTCAGTTCACCCAGCTGTAAAATGGGTGCCAGCATTAGCTGGGGTAATTGAGGGTGTGTGGCGACCCCCCAGTCCTTGGACTGAACAGCAGTACGCAGCCTTCAGATGCGCCGCGCAATAGCTGCGGCTGAGCTGTCGGTTGCGCATCTGGCCCAATTGAGGCAGGTGTAATCAATTGCTATTATTTTATTATTACCGAATTAAACAAATCGATTCCAGTCGACTGCTCAGCGCTGAACGCCGATTTGAACTCCTCGCCGCACGGGGTCCTGCACTTCACGTCTGCAACGGCCCACTGCAGCCAGACCATTCACTATCCGCTGCAGCTGCCCTTCGTGCTGAAGGTTCTCCGGACCGAAGGCAGTAATAGCAGTCGCAACTGGATCTGCCTGCTGGTGAGCTGTCAATAATATATGCTTTAAAGAAAACAATATGCAGAATATTCTAAATTAGAGTTAAATTAAATTATAGTAAGAGAGAAGCAAGTGGGCGCAGGGCCCAAACCGGGGACGCTTTCAAAAGACCTAAGTTTCACAGCGCCTAAATTTCATAACGCCTAAAATATCTGCACGCTCATTCACATTGCCTAAATTTCACATCGCCTAAATCATAAGGCCTAAATTTCACAACGCCTAAAATCCTTGCTTCTCTCCTTCACATTCAGTTTTAGGCGTTGTGAAATTTAGGTCTTATGAAGCGCCCCCCCAACCGGTTCATTTATAAGACATCAACTGTAGGGGTTGAGTCCACAATAATAAAAAGGAGGGGTGGAGTGCGCGACTAAAGGAAGAGGCGAGATTGAGGAGCCAATCAGAAGGCTGCCAGGGAGAGAAAGACGAATAAGAGGATTAAACTAGATAGAGAGAGAAAATAAAACAGAGTAAACAGATTAAACAGAGACAAGTGCAGGTGAACTCAAGAGATGACAAAGAAAGTTGCGACATATATAGCCATATCTCATTTATATTTTTTAACCTGAATAAGATTCTTATTCAAGCTGTAAGTTAACTAGCTGCATAAACTTTTTCCTATTAGAATTAAATTCCAAGAACTTAGTGCAGTTATAAATTAAAATGAAAGAAATGAAAGTAAATGAGAGACATTTCATTTTAGTATAGCAAGCTCTACTATCTAAGACTTTTCAAACTATTTTGAATTTTGAACTTTAGCTAAAAATCTATCGCGTCAAAAAATTCCGGCTTTAATAAACTTCAAAAGGCTGCAGCTTTTCTAATTGTATTGAATGAATAATTTGTAAACATTTTACGGTATTATTATTCTATTTTTAAAAGGGGACCGCGTCGGGAATATCTAGCCAGGAGCACAGGCACTTCAGCTGCAAGCGCCCTGGTGACGTCATTGGCCCATTTTACCCGGCAATGCTGGGCAGCGGCTCAGTCCGAGTGGCCAGCTACAGAGTTCGTGGCGATTTCGAAATCGAATGGTCACCGAGTGAGCGCTTAATTTGCTATGTTGACAAATTTAGACTTTCGATATGATCCAGTATTAAATCTGCGCTATTACGCACAATGATGCTTGATCCACGAGAGTGGACGTTGATCCCTTAAAGACAAGGTACGAGCGTATAGGGATAGGCGTACCATACAATATGCTTGACCTACTGCATGGAATGCATGTACCAGTATACTTGACTATTACGACCAATTGACCAGCAAGAAGGCTTGAAGCTCTAGTATTACTTTTAACAAGTGAGGTATCCCTTGACCCATATAGACAGGCAATGTTCAGCTTGAATCAATGGGTATCCTTGATGCTCGAGAACATGCAGCTTGAACCACTGGGATTCCTTGATGCTCGAGAACATGCAGCTTGAACCACTGGGATCCTTGATGCTCGAGAACATGCAGCTTGAACCACTGGGATCCTTGATGCTCAAGAACATACAGCTTGAACCACTGGGATCTTTGATGCTCGAGAACATACAGCTTGAACCACTGGGATTCCTTGATGCTCGAGAACATACAGCTTGAACCACTGGGATTCCTTGATGCTCGAGAACATGAAGCTTGAACCACTGGGATTCCTTGATGCTCGAGAACATGCAGCTTGAACCACTGGGATCCTTGATGCTCGAGAACATGCAGCTTGAACCACTGGGATCCTTGATACACGAGGAGATGCAGTATGAACCACTGGGATCCTTGATGCTCGAGAACATGCAGCTTGAACCACTGGGATCCTTGATACACGAGGAGATGCAGTATGAACCACTGGGATCCTTGATGCTCGAGAACATGCAGCTTGAACCACTGGGATCCTTGATACACGAGGAGATGCAGTTATATGAGCTACTGGGATCCTTGATGCTCGAGGAGATGCAGTGTGAACCACTGGGATCCTTGATACACGAGGAGATGCAGTTATATGAGCCACTGGGATCCTTGATACACGAGGAGATGCAGTATGAACCACTGGGATCCTTGATACACGAGGAGATGCAGTATGAACCACTGGGATCCTTGATGCTCGAGAACATGCAGCTTGAACCACTGGGATCCTTGATGCTCGAGAACATGCAGCTTGAACCACTGGGATCCTTGATATACGAGGACATGCAGCTTAAATCACTTACAGAAAGGCAAATATAAGGTCGGCTGACTCAGAACTGATATCAAAACAAAAATGCTTCATTTTGCAATTTTTGTGCACTACGATAGCAAAACAACTATATAATCTTTAACACTTCTGCTTTCAGTAAACTGCTCGTACACCATCAATGCTTTGAGCACGGAATGGATCACACATAGCGCTCCGGAATGGACAACCACCGACAGAGATGCCCAGGAGCTGCTGCACTGCAGCTACCTGCTGAATGCGGCTGAAGGCTACCAGGTGGAGATCTCTATGCCACAGCTCAACTTGGAGGGCTCCTGTGAAGACAGCTATTTGCAGGTGGGATTTCTGCAGGCGGATGGGGTGGGTGAATGGATGGGGTAGCTGAATGGATGGGTGGGTGAATGGATGGGGTGGGTGAATGGATGGGTGGGTGAATGGATGGGTGGGTGAATGGATAGGGTGGGTGAATGGATAGGGTGTGAGGTGGGTGAATGGATGGGTGGGTGAATGGATGGGGTGGGTGAATGGATAGGGTGGGTGAATGGATAGGGTGTGAGGTGGGTGAATGGATGGGTGGGTGAATATGAACTTACGGAGATGATTTAGAACTTGATCCAACCCCTTTTACCACTGCATCAGCTTGGCGTGACGCTGGCAAACAACACCCAGAAGGAAGTGTTCCGGCACTTCAAACTCTGCTCCATGGTGGAAGCCTTCAACGTGACGTCATCGATGTCCGGCAAGCTGTCTGTGGTGCTGCACGGCCGGCCCGGCCAAGTCACCGGATTCTCCGGATTTCAATACCGAGTGCGAGGTATTAATACACAGCCATTGTTGCCAACTCGCAGCAGAGTTCCGGTCAAATCAAATCAGACCTACAAAGTCATTAATTAGCCGGGCAGGAAGAGCTGCAAGCGAGTTGTCTTAAGCCTTAAGGAAATGAATTTCTCCGTTTCCGGAAAGAAGATTGAAATCTGCGCCGGCAATATTGGCCAAAAAGCACCAAAATATTTACTTTCATCTTGATTGAGAATCTCCCATTTTTATCAAGAAAGAATTGTTAGATGTCACTGAGAGATATGGGTCCAAGCTCATTAAATTTATAAGCTCTGTGAATTGCTCAGTTGCTCAGTTCACTGGATTTCTTTTTGAAAACTTCACCTCCTTCAAGCCTCACTCCAGTCCCCACTCCAGCCCCCAGTCCAGCCCCCACTCCAGACCCCACTCCAGCCCCCACTCCAGACCCCACTCCAGACCCACTCCAGCCCCACTCCAGCCCCAACTCCAGCCCCCACTCCAGCCCCAACTCCAGACCCACTCCAGCCCCAACTCCAGCCCCCACTCCAGCCCCCACTCCAGCCCCACTCCAGACCCACCCCAGCCCCCACTCCAGCCCCCACTCCAGCCCCCAACTCCAGACTTACTCCAGCCCCCACTCCAGCCCCCAACTCCAGCCCCCACTCCAGCCCCCACTCCAGCCCCCACTCCAGACCCCACTCCAGCCCCCACTCCAGACCCCACTCCAGACCCACTCCAGCCCCCACTCCAGCCCCCAACTCCAGCCCCCACTCCAGCCCCCACTCCATCCCCAAACTCCAGACCCACTCCAGCCCCCAACTCCAGACCCACTCCTGCCCACACTGCAGCCCCCACTCCAGACCCACTCCAGACCCACTCCAGCCCCCACTCCAGCCCCCACTCCAGCCCCCAACTCCAGGCCCACTCCAGTCCCCACTCCAGCCCTCACTCCAGCCCTCACTCCAGCCCTAGGTAGTGTAAGCTACCAAATCTTACGTATAAGCTACCAAATCTTACGTATAAGCTACCAAATCGCAGGTATAAGCTACCAAATCTCAGATATAAGCTACCAAATCTTAGGTATAAGCTACCAAATCTCAGGTACAAGCTACCAAATCTTAGGTATAAGCTACCAAATCTTAGGTATGAGCTACCAAATCTCAGGTATAAGCTACCAAATCGCAGGTATAAGCTACCAAATCTCAGGTATAAGCTACCAAATCTTAGGTATGAGCTACCAAATCGCAGGTATGAGCTACCAAATCTTAGGTATAAGCTACCAAATCTCAGGTATAAGCTATCAAATCGCAGGTATAAGCTACCAAATCTCAGGTATAAGCTACCAAATCTCAGGTATGAGCTACCAAATCTCAGGTATGAGCTACCAAATCTTAGGTATAAGCTACCAAATCGCAGGTATAAGCTACCAAATCTCAGGTATAAGCTACCAAATCTCAGGTATGAGCTACCAAATCTCAGGTATAAGCTACCAAATCTCAGGTATGAGCTACCAAATCTCAGGTATAAGCTACCAAATCTCAGGTATGAGCTACCAAATCTCAGGTATGAGCTACCAAATCGCAGGTATGAGCTACCAAATCTCAGGTATAAGCTACCAAATCTCAGGTATAAGCTACCAAATCTCAGGTATGAGCTACCAAATCTCAGGTATAAGCTATCAAATCTCAGGTATAAGCTACCAAATCAGCAGCTTAGTCTAAAAAACTCCCCATTCCCATTCCTTTGGCAGAGTGCGGCGGCACAATCCTGCTTCCCAAGCTCTTCAGTTGGTCGACGCTTCGCTATCCGGACAGTCTGGTCACGAACTCCGCAGGCTATAGGCCAGGCGCTACCTGCGAATGGCAGGTGGTGTCCCTGGATCCGCAGTCCGAGATTTTCATCCGGGTGCGGACATTCCGATTGGCGCAGCCAGAAGGCGGAAACTGTCTGGCCGACTCGTTGACGGTCTACGCTGATGGGGAGAATGATACGCAAAAGTAATTAAGTTAATTTGATTTTCTTTTACTCTGGCAAGCTATCATTTTCTAGTTTCACTATTAATAGTAATAAAACATGAGAATCAACATGAAATTAAATACATATCAATTTCTGATACTTTGAGTTGACTAGCAAGTGCTCCGCGTACTTTAGCTTATAAGAAACTTTAGACAGCAGAAATTTAAAGCAGTCAAATTCGAAAGAGATAGAGGGGTCGCCAGCTACAGAAGGGGCGCCAGCTACATAGGGGGCGCCAGCTACAGAAGGGGCGCCAGCTACAAAGGGGGCGCCAGCTACAGAAGGGGCGCCAGCTACAAAGGGGGCGCCAGCTACAGAAGGGGCGCCAGCTACAGAGGTGGCGCCAGCTACAGAGGGTTCGCCAACTACAGAAGGGGCGCCAGCTACAGAAGGGGCGCCAACTACAGAGGTGGCGCCAGCTACAGAGGGTTCGCCAACTACAGAAGGGGCGCCAGCTACAGAAGGGGCGCCAACTACAGAGGGGACGCCAGCTACAGGAGGGGGCGCCAACTACAGAAGGGGCGCCAGCTACAGAAGGGGCGCCAACTACAGAGGGGGCGCCAGCTACAGGAGGGGGCGCCAACTACAGAAGGGGCGCCAGCTACAGGAGGGGGCGCCAACTACAGAGGGGGTGCAAACTACAGAGCCCTCAGTGCCTCTCCAGCTACTGCGGAGACCATGGCCCGCCGCCAAAGTTCTACAAGAGCCGCCGGCTGAGCATCCGGTTCCGAGCGGCCCTGTCCGGTCCCTTGGCCGGCCGGGAGGGCTTCGAGCTGGTGCTGGGTGCCGTGCGGGTGGGCTACGTCAGCCTGCAGGCGGGGCCGCAGGAGAGGCGGCTGGGACTCGAGACTCTGCGCTCGACCCGTTACGTGAGGATCTTTGCCGAGAGACGGACTCAGTTCTTGGTGCTCAACATCACCGCAGTGGCCTCCGTCAGCTCCCGGAATCTCTGCGTTCTGCTGCTTCTTGGGTGAGTGGCCAAGTGGCGAAGTATACTTAGTTAGTCTTCTCATCACTCTCCCCACTTACTATTTTCGAACCAGCCCCCTATTTGGTCCAGTTTTCTCTATTGAAAATAAAAAAATCGGTTCCGCCTGCCAACACAGCGGGACAGGCCGCCGGTGCATCAGGCCGGTAAGCCGGGTCTACTCTACCAGCGCCTCGACCGTCGGCTTATTCGTGCTCAAACCCCGCCAGTTGGCTTACCTGAGCCAGCTCAACATTGGCTACAGTACGGAGGAGGCTCAGGCTTGCAATCACATGATTGACATGTGGAGTTCCGGACTCAGCCGGGCAGCAGTGATGCGCTCGCTGGCGGGTCAGTTTGTGCCTGCCGAAGTGCAGCTGTGCAGGACTCTGATCAGCATTCCGTCGGGCAATCGGGCCAACATAAGTAGCTCTATACTGTGTCCGGTGTTGGCCGAGACTGGACGGAAACTGTCTGTTGTCCGGGTGAGATTAATCGCTTTGATGTCTAAATTGCCTTCAATAATGGTTGATTATTGATTGACACCTCTAGATTAGGGTGGATAGCATTAGGGTGAAGCAACGGCGTCTGACTCTCGGGCCAACGTCTCCAAAGAGAGTCGGAGTCGCTGTACATCCTGTGTGAGCGTTTGCCTGCGGACGTATCAATGTTTTCAGGGGCCAGCATGATTAACTGGCCCTCCGTAGCCAAGTAGTCCAGTGCAGAGCTCTGATGTGCCAGCGGCACAGGCTCGAATCCAAGTGCAGTCACATTAATTTGGGGCTGAATTGGAATCTCGGCTTTGGCTCTGCTCGTGCAATTAACGGCCTTGAGGGCCAACCCCCAAGGCACAGTGAAGTGTACATGCCTAACGATAAATGAAGTCAGGGCCACTGTACACTCCTGTGTGAGTGCCTGTGCGTATGACTGCGTAGGTATCCGCGCGCTTGTGTGCCCGCTCAGGGGAGTCAGTGGAATGGGCAGCAATGCCTCTCGCCAGTTGTGTGACAATGTCGCTTAAAGTGCGCCAGGGTGCACACAACCCCCCTGCCTCTATTAGTACTTTGTCACTTTTTGCCAGGTGAAGTGGTGCTTTTTATTAAGGATTAGCCACTTCTGCTGAAATATACTCAGCAACATCGAAATGTCGCCACCACAGAAGATTCTACCTGTGGTCGCCACTTTTGAGAGTGCAGGTAAAGTCTCTCAATCTTTGCGAGTGACGCAACTCAGCTACGCCGCGGCAGACTTGAGTTGAGGAATGAAGTGGGGGGAGCGGTGTGCGAGGGTTGGACGGATTAAAGCTACCCCAATCAGTTTTCTCGTGTCTTTCATTTCAGAATAAAGAAAAGAGAAATTGCTCACTGGCGCATAGAGCGGCGACTTTTCAATGTTGCTGAGTATATGTAAAGCTGGGTTAATACGTTTTAGCAAATTAATTAGCTTTGGACGTCTTAACCGATTAATCAAGTAATTTATTGCGCTCTTCAGGTGTCAGAGCGCATCGGTCGCGACCAGGTGCCGGTCACCTGGCTGCCCTGCTCTCAGCCGGGCCAATCGGCCATCACCCTGCTCAGAGGCGACTCATTCTACATTGACTACGTGAAACCAGCTGGACTGCCGGCTCCGCTAGTAAAGCTGTCTGTCAATGTTCGAATTGGTGAGCCTCGCTGACTGAGCTGAATAGCACTGGACATTTTATTGCTACTTGAGTCATGCGTCACGCATTGAGCTACGAAGGTTACCTCTCTCCCTCATTGAGCTACAGAGAAGTTACCTCTCTCCCTCATTGAGCTACATAGAAGTTACCTCTCTCCCTCATTGAGCTACAGAGAAGTTACGTCTCTCCCTCATTGAGCTACATAGAAGTTATCTCTCTCCCTCATTGAGCTACAGAGAAGTTACCTCTCTCCCTCATTGAGCTACAGAGAAGTTACCTCTCTCCCTCATTGAGCTACAGAGAAGTTACCTCTCTCCCTCATTGAGCTACATAGAAGTTACCTCTCTCCCTCATTGAGCTACAGAGAAGTTACCTCTCTCCCTCATTGAGCTACAGAGAAGTTACCTCTCTCCCTCATTGAGCTACATAGAAGTTACCTCTCTCCCTCATTGAGCTACAGAGAAGTTACCTCTCTCCCTCATTGAGCTACAGAGGTCACCAAGCAGTTTAATCGCCGAACGCACCCCTGCACCCTCCGCCAGACTGCAATTTGACCCTGACGGCCACCAGCGGGCACATTCAATCGCCTGCCGCCGGTTCCTGCCGTTGGGAAGTGAAGCCTCTGCTGGCCTTCGCCATTCAGATCGACATCAAGCCGACAAACATCACCTTCTGGTATCAGTTTAAGGAGCAAAAATGCAACGGCAATGCAAAGGTTTGGCAATGAAAAGCTGAGTGATCGTGAATTCAATGACCTCTTTTTGTCTAATATACATCCCTCTAAATTACAGCTGTAGCCACAGAACATTACCTCACTAATTTTCGGAAAGCTCCGAATCGTCAACGAGAAGATTTTGGATTCGTCAGGCACTTCACCATGACCTTGAATTCATACTTGGTATTTGTCAGTCGCTTCACAATGACCTTGAATTCATACTTGGTATTTGTCAGTCGCTTCACCACGACCTTGAATTCATACTTGAAATTCGTCAGGCACTACATCGAGGAGTTGAGATCATACGCTTATGAAGCGTATAAGCATGAGTGGACCCCACTTCCAATTCACCTCCGCCAGATCACGGACTCTCTCGGCCAGGTGCTTTACGAAGAGACCGACTGTCGGACGTTGACTAATATTTCTGACGGCCTGAGCACGACCGCTCGGTCGGTGGTTATCGAATGGAATTACCCGGCGACGTATTTTGGACGCGTGCATCGATTCAGCTTTACCTACGATGGGCACCGTGAGTGACTTTTCCGTAGTTTATCTGTTGTCTATAATCGGTATACGGCCTATTTTTTCTACTATCGTGTTCGCTAAAATACCTCTGTAGTATCTCTGTAGTATCTTTGTAGTATCTCTATTGATTCAATACGCGTTAGATGCTTATTCTTGTCTCTATCATCGCTCTATATGGTGTCTCTATGGTTCTAAATGTATATCGGACCTCTATTATCTTATATCGTGCCCCTATACTCATCTATCGCGTGTCTATAGTCATCTATGGCGTATCTATAGTCATCTATCGCGGATCTACAGTCATCTATCGAGTGTCTATAGTCATCACGCCATATCGCCTTTGCAGCGTGCAGCCGCTTGATGCGCCAGTCGTCGGGCATCATCGAGTATCCCGCAGACGCTGACGAACCGGTGCAATCATGCGAATGGCAGATCGAAGTGGAGCCCGGCTACCAGATTCAGTGGTCGGCTGACCTACAACTGGGCAATGTCCACGTTGAGGCGGCCTACCTGGCCGTGTGGGAGGGCACCCGCCTGCCGTCGGTGCAGGACGGCGACTCCTCCGTGCCCGAAAGTGACTGGAAGTTCACTGGGACGACGAATAAGTCGAGTCGAACCAGCGGCAGCTTCTTGTACGTGATGTTCTACGTGGATCGGAGACGCCTGTTTGGGATACCGGTGTCGTTCAGGCTGAGTTATAGGAGTCAGCACTCCAGCAGTGAGTAGTAGTGACGTGCTCAGGATGCAGCCTATGGGGCTGAAGCATCACACATAGTCGGTTAAGGCTCTCAACGGTAAGAATGAGGCTCTTAGAAAAATGAGGCTCACAACGAAAACATGAGGCTCTGAACCAAAAGGAGGCTCTTTATGGAGAACCAGGGCCATCAAACGAATAACGAGACCGTCAACTGAAAAACTCAATGTCCTTTCCCGAAAAATTAGGCTCTCAGTCTAAAAATAATAGTCCGACGTGAAGTTAAAATTTGAAGCCAGTATTTACGAGGCCAGTATAGAGGGTCAGTATTGAAGTAGAATTGAAGCATTGAAGCAGGGGTTGTAGTCTAGTGGTCAGAGCGTCGGACCCACGACTGAAAGGTCAAGGGTTCGATTCCCGATCCCGTTGGAACAATTTGTGTCCTTGAGAAAGGCACTTAACTCTGCATTGCTTCAGTTCACCCAGCTAGCTGTAAAATGGGTGCCAGCATTAGCTGGGGTAATTGAGAGTGTGTGGCGACCCCCCAGTCCTTGGACTGAACAGCCGTACGCAGCCTTCAGATGCGCCGCGCAATAGCTGCGGCTGAGCTGTCGGTTGCACATCTGCCCATTAGGGCAGGTGTAATCAACTATTATTATTTATATTATTATTATTGAAGTAGAATTCTACTCGTACGAGTAAAATTAAAAGTACACATTCTACTTTGCATTTTTGACCCTTAAACATTAAATAGCTCGTAATAAGTGCAGTTTATAAATTAAGACACTCTGTATCGAGTCTGATAGTTCAGGCGCATCTGCAAGTACCAATCAGTACAGTCAATGTACGAGCGTAGCAACCAAAGCATGCGGACAAATTTTTACCTCTGCAGTCTGCGGCGGTCATTTTCAAAGCCCGAGTGGCCGGTTCCTGTCCCACCGCGAGTTCGGGCATTCGCGCTATCCAAAAAATGCCGACTGCGCCTGGCTACTGGCCAGCGACCCGCATCACTACCTGAACCTCAGCTTCGTGAACTTCAGCACCCCAGCCGGTGGAGGGGACTACATGATGGTGAGCTGGTCTTTGACTGTCTATATTGCAGGGGTCGGCTAACCCCGGCCCGCGGGCTACTTGCCTCTCGATACGGGTCCTTTGAAACTTCACAATAGCATTCCGGCCCGCTCAGGGTCTGTCTCTTCTCAGCTGTCCTCTCTTTAGTAATCTCTTTTCTTTTCTCTCCTCTTCACTTCTCTCCTTTCTTCTCCCTCTCTTCTCCCCTCTCTCTTCTCCCCTCTCTTCTCTCCTCTCTCCTCTGTCCTCTCTCCTCCCCTCTGCCTCTTCTCTTCCTCTTCTCTCCCTCTCCTCTCTTCTCCTTTATTCCCTCGCATCTACATTCTCCTATCTCTCTTCTCTATTTCCTGTCCTCTCCACTCCCCTGGCCCTAGCCATGCGCCAGGTTCTCTATCTGGCCCTTGAGGCAATGAAGTTTGCCGACCCCTTGTCTATAAGCTGTGCACTTTCAAGCGACAGAAACTTCTGAAACTTTGTAGCAAACTGTCTACCTATCGCAACGCACACGCCTATAAAATTTACAGACCTACAGCAGTTGGAA
Source organism: Macrostomum lignano (assembly GCA_002269645.1). Taxonomy (NCBI): domain Eukaryota; kingdom Metazoa; phylum Platyhelminthes; family Macrostomidae; genus Macrostomum; species Macrostomum lignano. The sequence goes on along the minus strand of NIVC01002516.1, from coordinate 6,698 downwards.
CAGTGCAGAGGCGGGCTTCAATGTTGCCTTTCCAACAAACAGAAACATCACCTCTGGTCAGGTGGACGTGACAGGAAAGATCAAAGGCGACCCCCAACTGCCCGTGCGGTATATTGACGAAAGACAGACCAGGCTGAAGACTGTGTTCGCGACCGACGACAGTCAGGATGGAGAGGATCCAACTAGAGCTGGATTTTTGGCCGTGTTTCAGCAGCGTAAGATTTTTCTGGCGCTATTTGATGGCGACGATGGTGGTGATGATGATGATTATGATGGTGATGATGATGATGATGATGATGATGATGATGATGATGATGATGATGATGATGATGATGATGATGATGATGATGATGATGGTGATGATGATGATGATGATGATGATGGTGATGATGATGATGATGATGATGATGATGATGATGATGATGATGATGATGATGATGATGATGATGATGGTGATGATGATGATGATGATGATGATTATGATGATGATGATGATGATGATGATGATGGTGGTGGTGGTGGGGGTGGTGATGGTAATGGTGATGGTGATGATGATGATGATGATGATGATGATGATGATGGTGGTGGTGGTGGGGGTGGTGATGGTAATGGTGATGGTGATGATGATGATGATGATGATTAAGTTTATGTAAACACACCCTCCCACTTACAAGGGAGTTAATTGACCGTTTTAACCTCTCTGTCATAAAAACAACCCAATTCTCTAATCAGTGACTAGGTTCATTTCAACTCGCCATTCTCAGTTAGAAGTTTCTAATGTTCTTTCTGAATTTACAAACACGAAAGACCCAGCCGCCCCATTCTACGTCTCAGATTGCGGCGGCGAACTCACAGCTGGCAGCGAACTTCAGGCTGTTGAGTCGCCCAGAGACACGCAGCGGACGTGCAGCTGGACTATAGTGGCTAATGACTCACTGCCTGAAGGTGAGTAGCTACCTCTGCCGTATTTCGGCAAGCAGTTAACGCGTATACACTCGTAAACAACTACCAACTCCATCGCCAACTTGCAGCTTCGGTACTGCTGTACTTCTCCCAAGTGCACTGCCGATTAATAGACCTGGCAGTGAACTACACCTACGGTAGCGGGGTTTTTGAACGACAAATCTGCCGGCTGGACTATAGCAGCGATTTGGCTACTCAGGATCTGGCATTCACGGCTAACCGAGCGCGGATCTACTATAGGGCCTACTCGCCATCGTTCCATTTCACAGCTGCCAGCGGCTTCGTGCTACACTATGGAATGGCTAGGTCTAGTGAGTATTAAAATTCATAAATCAACTTCCATCCAGTTTGTTATAATTACATCAATTAAATAAAGTGCTGAGAGTTGTATTAAAACATCCTAACCAAAAATTGCTTCGATGATATTGGCATTAGGCAAGAAACAGGTGCTAAAACTGTGTCAACTGTGTCAAGGGGGCGGTGGCCCTCTTTGGCACCCTCTTCGCTGTGGGTGTGGCGCTCCTGTTTTCAAGAATTTTACGAGCAGTTTTCGTAGCAGTTCATCTTAGCAACTACTAAGTTGTCACCACTTCTGGCGCCTCTTGGTGCTAAAGCCCCTTGGTGCTGGCGCCCCTTGGTGCTAAAGCCCCTTGGTGCTGGCGCCCCTTGGTGCTAAAGCCCCTTGGTGCTAAAGCCCCTTGGTGCTAAAGCCCCTTGGTGCTAAAGCCCCTTGGTGCTAAAGCCCCTTGGTGCTAAAGCCCCTTGGTGCTAAAGCCCCTTGGTGCTAAAGCCCCTTGGTGCTAAAGCCCCTTGGTGCTAAAGCCCCTTGGTGCTAAAGCCCCTTGGTGCTAAAGCCCCTTGGTGCTAAAGCCCCTTGGTGCTAAAGCCCCTTGGTGCTAAAGCCCCTTGGTGCTAAAGCCCCTTGGTGCTAAAGCCCCTTGGTGCTAAAGCCCCTTGGTGCTAAAGCCCCTTGGTGCTAAAGCCCCTTGGTGCTAAAGCCCCTTGGTGCTAAAGCCCCTTGGTGCTAAAGCCCCTTGGTGCTAAAGCCCCTTGGTGCTAAAGCCCCTTGGTGCTAAAGCCCCTTGGTGCTAAAGCCCCGTGGTCCTGTCAAGACACGAACAGTAGTGAAGCTTTTTTCGTGTTGGTGGCATTGAAATTTTAATGGATTTTGGCCTTTGGCTTCATAAAGACGGAGCTGGGTTACAATTATTTTTTGAAAATTCACATACAAAAAGTTACCCACTCTTAACTTCAGGCTGTGATTTCGACTTCAGCGAGACATTCAGCGGCTACATTCAGTCCTACCCCAACATTGAGAGCATCAGCCCTGCCGAGCCATTCTTCTGCGAGTGGCGCCTACAAGCCGGCAACGGGTGGATTATAAAGCTAGAAATTATGTAAGACACTGCACTACCCAATCTTCCTACTTATAGTAGCATCGTAAAAAAATTAACGCCTTAAATCGTTTTAACTTTGTTATCTACACAGGACCCTAAGAATAGACGCCGCTAGTGACTGTCACGATAATTACTTAGAGCTGAGACAACTGAATGACACGGAACCGGAGGTCACCAGTCTGCTCTGCAGCCAGTCTTTCAGCAGCACGGAGTCCAACCGTGTGTTCTGGGCCGAGCAAGTTCGTCTGAAACAGCGCCGAGGCCCGATCACGACTCCTAGAAACTTTCAGTTCAAATTGAAATTCACCAGGGAACCGTTTGTTAAAGCGAGATCTGTCAGTGGAGTTTTGACTTCGCCGCTCTATCCAAAGAGCTACATGTCCAACCAGGACTTTGTCTGGCGACTCAGAGTTCCAAGCTGGAAGATTGTGCAGTTCACAGTAGAGGACTTCCAGATCGAGCCTAGGTGCTTCGATTACATTGAGGCAAGTGCCTTCCCGCACCTTAGGGGGGGGGAGTCGGCCTCCTGTGTATCCGAGGGGTGGGGAAGTCAGCCTCCCGTGTATCTGAGGGATGGGCAAGCCAGCCTACCGTGGATCTGAGGTATGGGGAAGTCGGCCTCCCGTGTATCTGAAGGATGGGGAAGTCAGCCTTAATTTTAATTTTTTCCAGCCACGGCCACCCTAAGCCACAGATCTTGAGAGGAATAAACGTCTTTAAACTTGGGACACAAAAGCCCAATTCTCTATGGAGGTCTATTATTAATAAATTGATAGATTCCTAATCCTATTTAGCAATGTATAACAAACCCACTAACAGCTTGTCGAGAGTGGCAGAACCCAGCGCTACTGCTCAAAAGACTCAGTGGAGCGCAGCATCCCAGACAACGGAGTATTCTTCTCGGCCACTTCGGATGTGCTGTTCAAATTCCACACAGATTTTTCTATCGATCATTTCGAGGGCTTCAGAATTCGATGGGCCGCGGTGTCGAAATCTCAGAGAGGTGAGGGATTCAGAATGCGCAAAACTGTAGGAAACATAACTACATTCTCCTATCATTTTTTACCGTTTCAGACTGCAACCATGTGCTCAAGGCGTCTCAGTTGTTGCAGACTTTCACCTATCCATCACCACCTGCCACTAACTATGAGAACCGCGTGTCCAATTGTCGTTTCACAATCCGACTGGACACCCGGCAGCACCCTCGCGGCCACTCAGTGTTTGTCAATTTCACTAAAGTAGACCTGGAGGACTACTATGACCAGCTGAGAATTACTGTCGGTAAGTTTATTAGCCTGAAATTGTTCATAAATGTACGTGGTAAAAGCAACCCCACCTCCTAACCCACACTTTCACGCGGCACAGAAGTTGAGCAATGCCATTCGTGTTGTATTAACGCATGAAAAAGAGTCGGGTATGCAAAAATGCCGTCACTCATAGTGACTTCAGGATCTTTCATCAAAATCCCCTCTTACCCCCAGACTACGCTCCTGCGTGGTATCCCGATCACCAAACCGGTTGATGAAGTCTTGTGGCAGCTGAATCACCAGTGGCATTGCTTGACTTCTGTACCGCGTGACAGCGTAAGTTAAGGCCGGTTGACATTAACACTAGTAGCTCCGTGGATCAAAGATTGCTCAAATCAATGTGCAATGTGCAATTGTCCAACTGATTTAAATCCTTTGACTCCTTAGATTTGATTCCTTTGTACATTGGTCGCGTGATTTGATGGCTCATTTGATGGCAGTGTGAATGAACCTTTATGGGGGTTAGTTGTTGCTGAGTTTATATAATAGAAATAAGTCTGATCCGCTACAAGGTGACCGACCATCAGGTGTAGCAGCCAACGGCCGCTGCGATTGCGCGTTGCATCCGATGGTTGTGCACTCAGGTTGCATTGTACCGGCTCTGTGGAGTCGCAACTCTCACTCTGAATTTATTTCTACGCTGCATTGGGCTGACCCGTTCACACTGCCATCAAATAAGCCATCTAACTACACGGCTGATGTACAAAGGGACTTTTGGTGGCGGTGTGAACGAGCGTACGGATTTCTTGGTCGCTTTGTAATGCACAGGTGGTTTAATGGCTAATTTGATAGTGGCGTCAACGGGCGTTTAAGCTGAGCATCAGCTGCAGTGGCTTGCTTTCTCCGCTCCAGATTCAGCCCAAATCCGGTCGCAATCGGTCACGAGCGACCTGAGCTACTTCGAGACCAAGCCGACACGCGACGACGTGGATGCCATGATAGTGCTCAGCTTCAACAGCGACTATTCCATAACACGGACGGGATTTACTTTCTCATTTGGCGTCGGTAAGATTTCAGGAGTATATAACTGAATTTTCAGAGTTCAATAAATCAGAACCATGTGTGAGCGATAGTTTGATGGACAAATCTAATCCGAGTACGTAATCATCGACACTGTGAATTCAATATATTACATCTTAAAAAATAAAAATCTTGACAACCGCCCATGTTCAGAGCTCACTTCTGATTTAGAAATTGACTAAGTAAATTGCTTAGTAGAACGTTTTGAACCTTAATAAAGGCATATGATAGTCTTAATGGAACTAAGTTAGCATGCACAAAACAACGTCATTTCAGGGTGTCGCGGATTCTTTGACAACAACGTAAACATTGCCCGACAGCCGCTGATCCTTCGGGCGCCAGTTTTCAGCAGCTCAAACTACAGAGCCGGCGATCAGTGCAGATGGACCATCGAAAACTTTGAAGAGGACGCGCTTGCCATTCGATTCAATTCGTTTGATCTTGCCGCCTCTACTGACAGTAGTAACAATTGCGAATCAGCTGATCGGTTGAACCTGACAGACAGCATCACGGGATCTCAGACGCTTTATTGTGCCGCTAATCTACCAGCGATCAGGCGGTCGATTAACGTGACAGCCAGACAACTCATTGTGCAGTTCAACTCTCGGAGCTCGTCGCCAGGAGCTCGCGGATTCAATTTAGAGATCAGTCGACTGCTGGCCGGCTGCGACAGAGAGGTGGCCTTGTCGGCCAGTCGGTCGACTGTTTCAATCACGGATGATCTGTTCCGGCAGCACAGAATGTGCTCTCTGACAGTGTACGGACCTGATACCGCCTCTGAAATTGTTGTTAGACCAGTCAACATTGCTTTTCCTCCGTGAGTTTCCTTAGATAATCGAAAAGTTCGAATCACGAATAATCTTAGAAAAAGTAAACCCAATTCCAACATACGTGTATAACCCTGCTGAGCAGCTTGTTATAACAAACCGATTTAAATCTTTGAGTTGGAAACCTGTGAAAAATTGCAGATCGTCCGTCTGCAACTTGAACAACGCCTTCTCCGGGAGCTACCTAAAGGTATCAGAGGACGCTAGTTTTGGTCGTCCACCTCAGGTGATGTGCCGCAACAACGTGCATGACGTCATTAGCAGGGGCAGCCCCGTCACCTTGACAACCTACACGGATGAGCGAGTTCCAAGCTTTAATATTACCGTTTCCTTAGGTGAGTAATTGCCCGAAAAGTCTGCATTACAAACTGAACAATGAAACTATTTTTTACGATTTTGAATCATTGAAGCCACGTGCGGCGGAGCCATTCAAGTGATCGAATGACCAGCCCAAACTATCCCGACAACTATAGCAATAACTTGAACTGCGTCTGGCGAAGTCAATTTGCCGTCCCGATGAACGTCAAGCTGCAGTTCAACTACCGGGTCCCCTGCAACACCGACTCCATCAAGCTGACCGATTGCTCACCGATACCGCAGAACTTCAGCAGGAACACTTTGTGCTCGTCCGATTCAGGACACGAGTTGCAGCGCGAGACTTTGAACATCGAATCTATTCAGTGCCTGCAAGTCGAATTCAAGTCTGGATTTGGTTCTCGCGGCGCTGTCCGAAAGTTTGAGGCGATCGTTGAAATAATGAGATCAGGTCAGTAATCAAGAAAATCATTTAGCATTATGACTTCACTATCCTCAAACTTTTTTTTCCTTGATTCGGTTTGAACGATTAATTCAGCACGGTTTTGTGCTTTTTTAAAATATGCTCAAGTTGGACGCAGGGGTGAAGGGTTACTGATGACAGCTGCCTCTAAACTTGCAGGTTGCTATTATGTCGCCCAGCAATCGCCGAATCAAATCAGCTTTGACCTGAGCTCCGGTGCCGGTCTCACCTCGGCAGCTGCGGATTTAATTTGCGCGGCATGGACGGCTACGCTGTGAGAGCCGTGATGGACGAAGCACCAGTGCGACCAGGGCTGTCAATCCAGCTGCCGCCTCTTGGCTCTCCAGCCGCCGACAACACCCGACAGTGGCGTTACCTTCCAGCAGAGTTTAGCCGAATCGCCTCG
>NIVC01002515.1:95000-165478 GCA_002269645.1 Macrostomum lignano | reverse complement strand
ACTCCCAGTTATTGTAGTGTGAATGTTAAATAAGAGTTCAAGATTAGGAATCTCTTGTTGCTACAATGGAAACGTTCAAAACTTAATTCCGTCCTTAAACTTTATAGACACGTCTTTAAAGACACTTTTTAATTGATTCGTTTATCACTGAAGTACGACGCCTTAGTTACGGTTAACTGCTACAATTTCTTTTAATTCTCTTTACTTTTGCTACTGCGAAAGTGTAAATGTTGTTCGCGTAAGTTATGAATTTTTTTATCCAATTGAATCATTCTACTTTATAGCTATACTACTTATCAGTAGCTTATATAAGTAGCAATTCATGTGTGTGTGCTGATGTTTCTATTTCGTCGAAAAGAGATCTTGTGTTTTCTTGTAGCTTTCTGAATACGGTTATTAATGATATAAATATTTTTATAACACTCGGTTTGACTTCTGATTGAGATTTTTTGCGCATACTGTACCCACACTGGGCGACAACAGCATGCTTTCTTCTGATATATTCACACACACACACACACAACTGTGCAAAATATTACACACATTGCGAGTCCAAATTTTCCTAAATCAGAAAGTTGGATTCACGTCTGTGCTGAGAACCGCGACATCTTTTTCGATTTAAGGTTACAATTTTCTTTATGATACGTAAACCATTAAAGCCAGTCTCTCAGACATCCAGTTGCTGGGCCACCAGCCTCCCAGATCCTCAGTTGCTGGGCTACCCTCTCAGATCCCCAGTTACTGGGCCAGCCTTTCAGATCCTCAGTTGCTGGGCTACCAGCCTCCCAGATCCTCAGTTGCTGGGCCACCAGCCTCCCAGATCCTCAGTTGCTGGGCTACCAGCCTCCCAGATCCTCAGTTGCTGGGCTACCAGCCTCCCAGATCCTCAGTTGCTGGGCCACCAGCCTCTCAGATCCTCAGTTGCTGGGCCACCAGCCTCCCAGATCCTCAGTTGCTGGGCCACCAGCCTCCCAGATCCTCAGTTGCTGGGCCACCAGCCTCTCAGACCCTCAGTTGCTGGGCCAGCCTCCTAGATCCTCAGTTGCTGGGCCAGCCTCCCACAGTGTCATTTGCAGGGCCGGCCTCCCACATACTCAGTTGCTGGGCTTTATCCCTTCCAGCTTACCTTCCAGTCTTACTTTACCCACACATGAATATTTGGATTTGTAATTAAAGGAGCAAATCAATTTCACTGTTTAATATTCAAATTTTATAAAACGCGATTTGATGAAGCTGAGGTCGAAGATCATTAACATCCATATTTATTCGATAAAGATTCGAAATGCAACGTCGGTGATCTACCAAATAATGGGATAGCATTCGAGCAAGGACTTGCAAATACTGATTGAGCTGTACATGTAACTCACAAGACGCGGCCAGTTATTAAGTGGAATAAAAGCAGAAATGTTGCAGAGAACAAAAATGTGCATTAGCAATTAGCATTCAAGATTTCTCAGTCACTTGGCGCTAATATAAAGAGGAAATTTCTGTACAAAATCAACAATTTTGTGGAGTGAGTATGAGTTCAATGTGCACCTGCAAAGTGAATAAATGTATATATAAGCTGTGCATCATTATTTCGATATAAATAGAATAAGCGATCTACTAATCCTGGCAAAAAATGTCCGAATGAGATTACTAATATGCAAAAACAAAGTTACAATGAATAGCAGAGGTACACAAAGGTTTTTTTATAGATGCTACTACTAAAAGAAGCTGAAAATGCGGCTAGCATAAACTTATCAAGCAGTGCTTATACAAATTTGTTCGTTGAAGATTCGCGCGCGACAGCAAAAAGAGTGCAAAATGGCAGATACACTACTTATAGTAAGTAGGCTAGTAGCGCATTTTTACTACGAATTTATGTATACCTACAAATGCGTAGCATTGGTTGCAACGCTGGAGTCCGTAGGTAGTTGAACTACACTGACAGCCTTGAGCAGCACTGGTTTGCCAGTCGGGCCGACTCCTGAAGGGTGACTTCGACCAACAGATGCCAACTGGTGCGGCTGTTGCTGCTGCTGCTGCTGCAAACTTTTCAACTTCTGTTGCATATCGTAGACGCTGTACACCGCGTACTTTCCTCGACTGCGCCGTCTGGCGTAGAAGAAGGCCACTCCGGTGACGACGCCCAGCAGGAGAGCAATGCCTAGAACGACGCAGGAGAAGAGCAAAGGCAGCTCTGGTGGGTACGGCAGATGTCCGTAGCCGTAGCCGTAGCCGTTGGCGCTGTCCTTCTCATCGTAGCAGAAGACGGTGCCGAGTCGCGATCGTCGGTGAATCGGCGACGACGACTGGAGAGACGTCTCGAAGCTGCACACCAGCTCGCTGGCGTCGGCTCGAAGGCAGCAGTCGCTCGACTGGGCGTCCAGGCGAAGTGCCGTGCCGCGCTGGAACAACAGCCCAACCAGATCGTCGATGGTCGGCCGTTGGCCTCTCCGACGAAGTCGCTCCATTGACGCGGCAGCGGCGTCGCCCTCGATGCGAATGGAGGCTGAGTGCAGGTGCTGCAGCCGTCTGATGGTCACAGAGGCCAACAAGTTTTCCGGCAGTTCGGACAGGTTCAAGTGCACTAGCCGAGGATTGCCGCTAATGTCCAGGTGAACCGATCGGTTATTGCCGTCGCTGTTTCTTAGAAACCTGTCAACCAGTTCGGCTGCTGCCGCCAAATTTGGCAACCAATTGTCGGCCAGAGACAGACGAAATCGACGACTGCTCAAATCCAAAGCGGCCGATGGGTCAAACAGGCGAAAGCGAGTCAGCAGTGTTGACAGCTCGGCGTCACCGCCCCACAGTCCGGACAAGTCGAGAACTCGGACACGTAGATTTGCGACAAAGTCTCGGACTCTGACGCTTTGAGCAGGTTGGAATTTTCGGCCAAATCTAAGCCAGAGAATCTCTGTCCAGCCAGCCTGTCCAACGCTTTCGGGCTGAGCTGATTGCGCCTCAACAGCAGGGTGGGCGATCCCGTGACCACAGCTCGGCAGACGCTTCCAGGCCGGAAGAAGACGTTCGGCAGGTCTACCAGTCGGTTTCCGCTCAGATCCGTTCGTCTAGCATTGAAGGTTACATTGGCCAGAGTGCGCAGGCGGTTGTCGCTGAAATCGATTGTGTCGCTGACGGCCAGCTGCGAGCTGCTGCCGGCCACGCCAACAAGATCGACGCCGTCTCTGGACACCAGGCCAGTCACGTAGATGCTGTTGAATCGTTTACTAGCGCAACTGTTCGCCCGGTGACTGGTGATACTGGCTGGTAGTTGATTTTCGTTCACCAGTTTCCAGCCAGTTATAGAGAATGTCTCCACTCGGAGGCTGTACATGTAGTCGGTGGCCTCGGTCAGGTCAAGCGGCTCAGAGACTGCGGTACCGTTGGCTGTGAGCATTCGGATGCTAATGAGCAGCTCGTCGGATGATGCAGTTTGAGCAGGTTGGAACAATCGACCAGGCAGTGGCGCCAACTGCGTGCCACCAATGTCCAACTCGCCGATGTACAGTCCGTCCATGCGCTTGCCGGAAGCAACATCAACGCTGAAGCTGGTCAATTGTGGATTTCCGGACAAGTTCAGTAGAGCAATGTTTACCTGACGCCAGTCGAAGTTCGGACTTCGCGTAGTTGTAGCAGCGCCGTCAGTGAGATCTTCGGAGTGAAAGATCAGAAGCAGACGTCCCACTAGGCCTTGGTTGGATAGATCAATGTTGGTGACATTGTGCGGATAGACTGGTATGGAAGCTCCAGCGCCGGTTAGACCGCTGTCGATGGAGACTGACAGGACAGGTAGAAGCCGCAATAGAAACAACAGCAGTGGGGAGAACGCCTTGACCGTCATGACTCGATGATGTTTCTGTTAAATAAAAATAAGACAAAAATCCAGGGTTCAATATACTAGCAATAGTCTTAGTGAAAGAAGAGATTCTGCAGGAAGTGGAGTCATCCGCATGGCGGGTTTATATAGTGGCCACGTCATTCCCTACTCGGGCAATCAACTTTCCCCGAGGCAAGTCTGCCGCGGCGGTCCCGATTGGAGGGGCCTAAATTTGGGATTCCTGAATCATCGCCTAATCTTGGCAGCCGTTCGGGAGGAGCTGCGATGGGGCTACGGCAACTCTCTCCCTGTCTGTTCTTTGGTTTCTCTTCCTTTAGTACGCGTGCCCCCCGTGAGTCATACTCTCCACAATCTCCCCGCCTCCCCCCCCTATCCACGGGCGAGCGGAATTAGAAAGGGAATTCTTCGGGATTCCCCTTTCTTTTAGATCCCTCCCCATATTTACTGGATTTGGGTTGGGATCGGGTTGGAGTTAGAGGAAGTGACCTTGAGAAGCGGGATAAAAATAGTTCCTGCAAGCTATATGTTGTGTAGAGAGATGAAGAAGGAAAGCCAGACTTCTCCCCCCTAGGGTGTACTTTCTCTAGACAATTTGCCAACCTTTATAGCCAGTTCCTATGCCTCATCCTTTCCTATCCTACATCTATTCGCATTGCGCTTATGCAACTTTGTAATCTAGTAGTAGAAGTTTTCAGCAATTCGCCCCATAAATCAATGTCTGCAACGACTGGAGAGGCATTTGAAGCCGTTGCGCGAATTCCAACAACAAACCGACAACAGTTGAAGAAAGAAAAGAGATGGGAACTTCGAAAATTAGTTTTCACTTCAATTTTGGTTATAGATACTAAGTCTCTAAGTCTAACGCCCACGCAAAAAAGGATCCGGATTTGGGAAGTTTTTTGTATACCGTTTTTTATATGGATCTCCCTTCGTGACTTTAAGCAAGTACTTTTCCCCGAGAAATGAGTCAACCCCTCGACTAATATATGGCACACTACACTAGCACACTGTATTCAACTTCCTATATATTCTCTTATACATTTACCAATCCTACCATAGTGAGCAATCAGTTTGCCTGTTACGAAAGTAAAATATGAAACATAATTGTAACTAAAATTAATACAATTCTGCGCAGTTATAGTAACATGTACTGGAACTAATTCAATTAGGCCTAGCGGTGAAGGGGACGCTATAAACTTGAACTATAGACATAGTCCATAATTATATGTCAAATAGTGTTACATGTTGTGCATTAAAAAAATCGACGCAAATTATTTGCCAAAAAAATAAGTACTGACCTATAAAATCTGTCATGAAAATTGCTTGGGCCGTAACCAGAAAAATAATATATTACGCTTATATTGATATTTCTAATCAAATCATTTTGTCTTCTTGACTTTGATATATTTTGATGCGCATTTGAACACAATTATTGCTCGCTAATTGCTGCCTCGCAAGATATTGCCTTTGGCTTGAGCGAGACGAGGCCCATGCAAAAAACACAAGTCAGTCACTGCGATGGTTTTATAAAAAGCTTTTTCGTATGGTGTGTCAATCGATAGACTAATTTACTGATAAGGAATAGAACAAAGGATGTACATTCCCCCAGCGGTTCAATATAGGGTGGGGTTCGGACGGGGGCCGGGGTAGAGGGGGAACAAATGTACAGTCTCCCGACGCGTTTATCGATTAACTGAACCGACTGGGGTTCTAAGAAAGTTAAAGCCACACTGTGCATGTGTTCACATGTACGTTGTAAAGAACCGCTGATAGAAAGTACTCATACGAAAAGCTATAGTATAGTTTAACAACCAAATATTTTTTCGGGCTGACCATGAAAGCTGTGTGGACATGTCAGATGATTTGACATTTGAAGACTAATTTATTGTGGCGGTGTGGGCATGCATTGAAGGGATTACTGACTCTCGAGTCTATACGATGTGAGTTGAATAGCATCATCAACGTAAACAAAGCAACGGGGTATGGCCGAAATTCTTACCAAAAAAAAACGAATGGACGGGTGTCAGATCAACAGATCTCCTGCTTCTCAGCTGAAAGCGACACAGACGGCGAATACAACAATCTCCGAGCAATTAAGCTTGCTTTTTATGATTATTGCAAGAGCTTATAAGTTGTTCTTCTGTCCTTCTTTTGTACGCAGGAATCGAGACGGCTTACTGCGACTTGTATTTATACTATATAGAGAGCAGCGAACGTGCCTCAACTTTAAACTTCTAACTCGAGATACACATTTTTTAACGCTTCTTCTTGCTCCAACGGCTTTCTATGGCTCTTTTTACGTTGCGAATTGCCGATTGGTTGGCTGTCGCTGTGGACGCCAAACTTGGTTGGTGCTCCCCCCCTAAATAAAAATTGTGCGCACAATGCCGCAGTGATCTATTCTTGGCTACAGAGGGGTGTAGGGGTTGTTGCTTTTTGCTTTTAATGCTTTCCAAGAAGGTAAAAGCTAGAGAGATATGGACATTTTTGGGCATGATGCTAAAAATAGCTAGGTTATAATTGCATGGATTTTACGAAAACAACGCGCGTTTTTACGGTTGAAAATTATGAATTTATGAATTAACTGCATCACGAGTCAATAAGCACCAATATTGGTCATGTTAATGGCTAGCTTGCCGGGTGGTCCTACGGCCGACTTATAATATCAACAGTTGCATATGCAACTCTTGTTGACATGACATCTGATTCGATGCTTGTTATCACAACAGCTGGTTAATCTTGCCGCTATGACAAGAAATAAAGTTGAATATAGCTTTGTCAGTTTGCGTACAGCCCCAGGGTAAAGAGGTCGAATTCGTTCAGACTTCAATAACTACTAGTTTTAAATGGTTTTCACAGGTCTGAACAATTGTCAAACACAACTTCAAACGCAGCCGTGCAGAAAAAATGCTGGAAAAATGAACAATAGTTAGATATACAGCTCCGGCGAGAGAAAGGCGACGTTTAATAGAGAAAAATGTGCTAGATTGAATTCTTGCAGTTACAACTGACTGGGCTGCGTGTGTGGCTGCATGCTTATTAGATAGCTTTATGAGCTTTGAGAACGAATTTGTTTCCTGAGGCTAACCTCGTGAATTTTTTCTCTATCTGTACCCCCCCCCCCCCCCCAACAATTGTCCCCCGGACTGGCATTCCAGGAATTCCAAGCTCGATTCGCAGATAACTATAGCTCGCCGGCTTAGACTTAAGTTGACGCTCTCACAAACGCATTGCATTTAGCCGTGATGCTGCAGGAGAGAGAGAGAAGAGGAGAGAGAGAGAGAGGAGAGGAGAGTCTCTAGACAGACACGCGTACTGCATGAAAGCAATGTGCACTCAGACTCAAGTTTGAATTACTTTTCCTGAGCAATGCGGCTACCCTTGCAAGTGCAGTACTATAGCTAAAAACATGAGAGTCTAGCTCTCTTCACTATGCAGTTCGCACCAATCCAACAGTTATATCTACCTACCGCATGAAATAACAAACACTGCAGGAATTTCATTCCTATGTGTTTTTTTAACAAGTTTCCGAATTCTTTATATTGTTTTCATTCGTTGGACTGTAAAATATACTTAATTTTCCTGTCTTTTAAACGTTTTTAATGTTGTTAAAAACGGACTCAGAATAGCTGGTAATGGTATTTCCGAATGAAAGACAAGTTTTTATTGCTTTAACATTTTCCTGCTCCGCCAGCAAACTTCATGCGTAGAATCGGAAAAGACGTTTTTACCGAAAGTTAGTGTGAATTGAGGACCTGATGATCTAGTCTAATCTAATCTAATCTAATCTAATTCAGTCTAATCTAATCTAATCTAGTCTAATCTAATCTAATCTAAAATAATCTAACCTAATCTAATCTGATCTCATCTTATTTAATCTAATCTAATCTAATCTAATCTAATCTAATCTAATCTTATCTAATCTAATCTAATCTAATCTAATCTAATCTAATCTAATCTAATCTAATCTAATCTAATCTAATCTAATCTAATCTAATCTAATCTAATCTAATCTAATCTAATCTAATCTAATCTAATCTAATCTAATCTAATCTAATCTAATCTAATCTAATCTAATCTAATCTAATCTAATCTAATCTAATCTAATCTAATCTAATCTAATCTAATCTAATCTAATCTAATCTAATCTAATCTAATCTAATCCGATTTGATCTGATCTGATCTAATCTAATCTAATCTAATCTAATCTAATCTAATCTAATCTAATCTTATCTAATCCGATTTGATCTGATCTGATCTAATCTAATCTAATCTAATCTAATCTAATCTAATCTAATCTAATCTAAACTAATCTAATCTAATCTAACCTAATCTAGTCTAATCTAATCTAAAAAAATCTAACCTAATCTAATCTAATCTAATTTAGTACTCTAATCTAATCTAATCTGATCTCATCTGATCTAATCTAATCTAATCTAATCTAATCTAATATTATCTAATCTAACCTAATCTTATCTTATCTAATCTAATATCTAATATAGTTTAATCTAATCTAATCTTTAGTTGAATCTTATGTAATACTATCCTTATTTACTCCTGAATAATTTAATGTCATCTAACAAGCGTAAAATGCCAGAGAATGAATAAAATTGCGTCACAAATATTTAATCATTTTTAGAGGTCAACCCAGTCGCGGTGTTGTTGCAAAAATTTACATGTAGATGATTCCGTCGAATATCTCACACTTAGATTTTAACACAAATATGGGCAACGGTACCTTTTTTGTAACCGAACTATGACGAAACTTCAATAGCTATGGGTTAATTTCAGTTCAAGTCGCGGGAAAAAAGTTGCTACTAAACCTCTCAAACTTTTTCTCGATGCCAACAAAATGAAACCAACTACCTATAGCTACACCTATGGTCTCAAGCCTAATCGCTTCGCAATTAATGCATTCTTTCGTATAACTACACACTAGCCAGGCTATTGATATTAGCAATTATAATAACAGTTTGCAACAGCTAGGCCCCGCCGTTAACTGTCGAATAAATTAATATTGCTTGTTATTGAAACATAAAGTATAATTTGTTAATCTTAACTGCCTTGGATGCAATTAGTTAGCATCAAACGCCGCGTGCTGCGTGGGCGTGATTATTAAACTACAGTTCTCTCGTTTCCATGACAACGTATTGGCGTTGTGTAGTTCAACAAAAATGCGCTGGTAAAGTTCAAGGTGCGAACAGCACGGTTTGCACGACTAATTTTGAAATTATAGGCAAGCACGTTATGTTTTTACTGATGTTCATCAATTCACCTGTTTATCAATTAGCTAATCAAGAAAAGTTCAGGAAAAAATTCAGTTGTTATTGTTGCATTTTGCCTGTTGATGATTGCTTGCTAGAATAGACAACTATCTTAGACAAAACAGAACAAATAGGAATCATGGATGAGGGTTGTAGCCTAGCGGTTAGAGCGTCGGACTCCCGACTTGAAGGTCGCGGGTTCGATTCTCGACAAACTCGGAACAATTTGTGTCCTTGAACAAGACACTAAACTCTGCTTTGCTTCAGTTCACCCAGCTGTAAATGGATACCTGTGTTAGCTGGGGTAATTGAGGGTGTGTGTGGCGACCCCCAGTCCTTGGACTGAACAGCCGTACGCAGCCTTCAGATGCACCGCGCAATAGCTGCGGCTGAGCTGTCGGTTGCACATCTGCCCACTAGGGCAGTTGTTATCAATTATTATTAATATTATTATTCATTATGGATGAAGGAATATGTTGTATCATGGATTGCTCATCAGAGAAATGTCTGCGGCACTGACCCCACCACAATCTTGGGATGTCCCCCCCGCTACAATTACTGAGTGAGTCTGTAAATACCCCACCCTACATCACCACCCACCCCACCCCACTTACCCCACATCAACTTTATTGGTTTTAGCTTCAACGCGAGTATATAAATGTTTTGTCATAAAAAGCAAATGTATACCGCCAAACTGGAGCTACAGCTCGATTGTCTATGGTAAATAGGGATATCGAATCATACAAATCGAGACTTCTTTTAGTTCTATTTATATTTATTCGGACAACTTGGTGCTAAGAATCTGAAAACTTCCCAATCTCGCTGATGGATCTTGGAAGAAACAAGCATAGAGATTTATTAGCAAAAATGGGTGTGTGGGCGTGAAAAAAGCGCTACAGTAGCTGGTTATATGAAAAACATCTGTTCAGCTACAGGCGCAGGGAGCTACAGGAACCGTTGCACCTGCGGTCGCAACTATAGCGAGACCACTATACTTAATGCACTTGCGACGTGTAATTATAAAGCTTCCCACAGAGAGAGTAAACTTTGCGTCTAAACACTGTTGCAGGGGCACAGCTGCTTGAGTCTGTGGTTGCCTTCGTTTTCTTGTCTTTTTAATATAAATGCAATAAATGTGTTTACGGGTACGCCCAGAATCTACGAGTCCATTCACACGCTGCAGTGATGGGTTTAAAAAGTTTTCTTTTGCAAGCTTAATGTCTTAATGGGCTAATTTGAGTTTGAGAACTGCCTTAGAAGAAATTGATTAATGATAGAATTGTAGTTAGGTATATTTAGGTAAGATTGAGCATCACAACTGAATGGTGTACAGGTATATACAAGTGTATCTTAAAATAAATTCTTGAACATACTACTCTGCTTGATAAGTAGTTTAATTCGAAAATGAAAAACTTTTTATTATTAAATTTGTTGAACCTTGCCGTAGGATTCCATGAAATCCGCGAGATTAATATATTTCTTGACTTTCATACGTTGACTGTATACGTTGTAAAAGCCGAGAATCTGGGACAATGTAAATGAAGTATATTTAGCATTATTGATCAACAGTATTCAATTCATAAATTGTCAGCGATAGAATAAAAACGACTCAACCCCAGAGGGGCAGATGTTAAAATGTACAGAGCCATATCACGTACAAAGACCACGTGACCGAATAAAGGAATAAAAGACTGGATCATCGGTTCGATAGCATCTTACACCGTCCGTGCTTCATAGCCTGGTGCGTCAGTCAGCATCACTCGGTCGCCGATCTTGAACTTGATCCTGTCAGCTCCTCGGTTGTGGAACTCGTGCTGTGACCTCTGAGCGGCGTGCAGGTGCGCTAGCACCACCTGGAAGCCCCGCCAGATTCTCGCCAGCAGATCCGCGCATAGCTGTTGTAGGCCTACAAGACATAGGGCAGCAGGGCGTCCCCAGCCGGTCTGATTCTCCGAGCAGAGGGCCGAAAGCATGTTGCCAAGCGTCGTCTTGAATCTCTCAACGTTACCGTTGCCGCTCGTCGCTCGAGGGAAAAAGTGAGGTCTGCGACTACACGACCTAGGGAACACCATGCCGCAGCACGACGCTGGTCACTAGGGCTCCGGCTACTGTCTTGGCGTCGATTTGGCTGAGTGCCGCAGTCTCCACCCACTTTGAAAACATATCGATGAAGCAGAGAATGTACATGTAGCTCTTGCCTGACTCGGTGACTGGCAGAGGACCCTTGATGTCGGGCTGCACAACAGCTCAGGGCCTCGACAGCAGCGGATGCCGCACCAAAAATGCATGGATTCAATGATTCTGACCAATATATGCCAGTTAGAATAATTTAATCCCAGTGAAAAAACCCACTGACGTATATGAAGTTAACTAGCCGGATGCTTGCTAGGCGGATGTTTGTCTGACTACGTAATTTTTTAACCGGCAGCAATTCAGTGAGCAAATAGGAGCATCAGAGTTTTTTAACCAGTCGCTTCCCCTAATGAAATAGCCCAGGAATGGAAAACTCCGACCATCGGGTCGTTTGAAACTTCACAATAGCAATCCTGCTCCCTCAGGATTTTATCTCTTCTCAGCTCCCTCCTCTCCTCTCCTCTCCTCTCCTCTCCTCTCCTCTCCTCTTCTCTCTATTCTCTCCTCTCCTCTCCTCTCCTCTCCTCTCCTCTTCTCTCTATTCTCTCTCTCCTCTCCTCTCCTCTCCTCTCCTCTCCTCTTCTCTCTATTCTCTCCTCTCCTCTCCTCTCCTCTCCTCTCCTCTCCTCTCCTCTTCTCTCTATTCTCTCCTCTCCTCTCTCTCCTCTCCTCTCCTCTCCTTTCCTCTCCTTTCCTCTCCTCTCCTCTCCTCTCCTCTCCTCTCCTCTCCTCTCCTCTCCTCTCCTCTCCTCTCCTCTCCTCTCCTCTTCTCCTCTCCTTTCCTCTCCTCTCCTCTCCTCTCCTCTCCTCTCTCTCCTCTCCTCTCCTCTCCTCTCCTCTCCTCTCCTCTCTTCTCCTCTCCTTTCCTCTCCTCTCCTCTCCTCTCCTCTCCTCTCCTCTCATCTCCTCTCCTCTCCTCCTCCTCTCCTCTCCTCTCCTCTCCTCTCCTCTCCTCTCCTCTCCTCTCCTCTCTCTCTCCTCTCCTCTCCTCTCCTCTCTCTCCTCCTCCTCTCCTCTCCTCTCTCTCCTCTACTCTCCTCTCCTCTCCTCTCCTCTCCTCTCCTCTCCTCTCCTCTCCTCTCTTCTCTCCTCGCCTCTCCTCTCTTCTCTCCTCTCCTCTCCTCTCCCCCTAGGTTCAATTTATCTATGAAGGACGGGGAATTCAATGAGAGCCGACGTCCGAAAAGCAACTCTGGTCTGAAGGTGTGATTGGTAGTGATGTCCACGACAACTGGTGAGTTCTGTGATTTGGGGGGGGGGGGTCAATTTGGAGTTGTGCGGGGTGATTGTCTACTTTGATTGAGTTTATCTGTTACTCGTACGACCTATTGACTCACTTTTAAAGGTCCAGTCAAAAAACTGGTTGACAACTGCTTACTTTTCTAAAACATTATAATCTGTTACTTGTACATTTGTTTCTTTGGGTATTGTTTTTGCAATACTAAATGATAATTTGGACATTCAAAATAAGACTGGCAAACTGGTATTGCATGGCCATAGAGTCTGTGGACAATCTAATCGAGGAAAAGCCATTCTAAATGAGAAATGAGTAGTATGAGTAGATGGAGATAAGTAGATGAGTTGATGGAGTGCCCAGCGTTGATGGCATCGATCAGGCGACGGTGATTTGCTTAAATTGTTTGAGGCGGCATTATGCTGCTGCTGTGTGTACGCTTTGCTGCTGCTAGTGCGCGCGATGAGAGAAATTCTCATTTAGAATGGCTTTCTATCGATTAGATGATCCACAGACTCTGTCCACGGAGCGAGCTGCAGCAGCCACAGAGCGGCCATTGGTCGACTAAAAAAATTTCGACTAAAAAATAAAAGGAATTCAATGACGTGTTCGAGCGTATTTATAGCACTTAAGCTCGTATCCGTTTGGTTGCTGCCATCAGCGTAAAAATTGATATCTGAAGTCATGCCTTCGCTATAAAACTGTCTCTACAATGTTCTCAATGCCGAATCAAAGGTGTAGCTGCCAAATGGGGGTATTTTTACGCTACACTAACAGATAATGACGTCATACGTCGGCTGAACGTTGATATTTTGTAAATCTACCTATTCGCCAGCGACGTCGATAAACGTTGGAAACGTCTGCTTGAGTAAGTTGGAAACGTTGGAAACGTCTGCTTGAGTAAGTTGGAAACGTTGGAAACGTCTGATTGAGTAAGTTGGAAACGTTGGAAACGTCTGCTTGAGTAAGTTGGAGACGTTGGAAACGTCTGCTTAATCCGTACACGAATAAATAATCTGCATTTAAGCCTGTTCCTGATTGTTGGCATATCGAAGATACGCCAGTCTAATCAGTATTAAAAGTGCAGAGTCAGCATACTCGCTATAGTGGTGTTTCACTGAGAGACTTTCCTGCCGTTTTTCCTAAGCAGGCAAGAAACCTCCTCATCTCCCGCAAGTCCTATACCTCTACCGTTCACTCTTCTGTCCTGAAGGACTAAGGCCAAGTCTTAAAGCAACAACAATGTACAAACGGCAGGAGAAAGATGGCTGAGATGAGGATAGAGCAGAAAAGTTAGAGTGGGTAGAGAGAATTCTTGCCTGTACACTTCAGAACGCCTCCCATTATCTCGTTTGCGTGCAGCAGCCTTCCTTTCCTATAGCCTGTGATCCAGCAACACTATTGTATGAAATTTCTGCATGGCAGAACAATTGACACTGCGTCTGACTCGTAGCAGCCATTCCAAAATGAATTAATAAACACGTACAAAGATAGAAAACATTGCTTTCAGAGAATTTCCAGCTGGAGAATGATGTACATAATGATTCTATTAAACAGTACCATAAAATTTCGGTTTCGTATATCATTAGCACTAAAGCTAACACAGAGAAGTTCTTGAAATGTACCTATTGACCATTAGCTTATAATTGCAATGTAAACATTCAATAGTTTACTACTCGTGAAGTATCCAGAAGATTTTAGGTTTACCGATCTGCTTCAATTATATATATATATATATATATATATAGTCGGTATTATTCAGATTGACGCAGATTATACCACAGCAGCGTAACTGTAGTGTGACCTACACAATATACTACAGATCAGTATAATAGTAATAACCAGACACTTTTGTCTGAAACTGCATGCTCGCAGCATTCAGCCAAAAATGTTTTCAGTTTTCTATTTTAGATATTCTTCAGTTTTCATGCAGCTACAGTAGACATGCTTTAATAGAAGAGATGCGACTTTTAATTGCCAACCCTGGTTATAGAAATTTTACTTTTAAAGAGAAAATGGTCAGCCCTGCTGACTGACTGACTGACTGACTGACTGACTTGAGTGAGTGGGTGACTGACTGACTGACTTGAGTGAGTGGGTGACTGACTGACTGACTGACTGTCTGACTTGAGTGAGTGGGTGACTGACTGACTGACTGACTGACTGACTGACTTGAGTGAGTGGGTTACTGACTGTCTGACTTGAGTGAGTGGGTGACTGACTGACTGACTTGAGTGAGTGGGTGACTGACTGACTGACTGACTTGAGTGAGTGGCGGGTGACTGACTGACTGACTGTCTGACTTGAGTGAGTGGGTGACTGACTGACTGACTGACTGACTGTCTGACTTGAGTGAGTGGGTGACTGACTGACTGGCTGACTGACTGACTTGAGTGAGTGGGTGACTGACTGACTGACTTGAGTGAGTGGGTGACTGACTGACTGACTGACTGACTGACTTGAGTGAGTGGCGGGTGACTGACTGACTTGAGTGAGTGGCGGGTGACTGACTGACTGACTGTCTGACTTGAGTGAGTGGGTGACTGACTGACTGACTGACTGTCTGACTTGAGTGAGTGGGTGACTGACTGACTGACTGACTGACTGACTTGAGTGAGTGGGTGACTGACTGACTGACTGACTGACTGACTGACTGTCTGACTTGAGTGAGTGGGTGACTGACTGACTGACTGACTGACTGACGATTAGATGGTCTACAGACTCTGTCCACGGAGCGAGCTGCAGCAGCAACAGGGCGGCCATTGGCTATAGAGTGTTTCTCGTTTTGACTATCCAAATTATCATTTAGATTGTCAAAAACAGTACTTTCTAGTTGGCTCATTCGTTTGTCTTATTTATTTGGATCGTTTATTTGGCCGGAACAAATAAACATCTTTTACATTGGACCATAGACTTATTCGGCGCGGCCAAAAGGGGTATAAATGCTTTTCTTAGTCTATGACCGGGCCTAACTGGGTAATAAATCGATCGTTTGCACGAACTTTTAGGATGCCCCTCTGGGGTGAGAAAGAGGGAGAGAGAGAGAGAATGTACGTAGCACGATCTAGTTGCAGTGGATGGGAGGCTGAGCTACAGAAATGGAATTAAGTCCGCGGACCAATTAGAAATGGTTGGAATAAACAGCCAGCTACGTATATGAACACGACCATTCATAACCATTAGAAGCCAGCTCTTAGATCTGTGAACAATACCGCGAGCCTCAATACTCTGACCTACACTGCATCGCCATGGCAAGCAGTAGTCTAATTCTAAGGATACTGAGTGTGCGACGGATGGCCATGTTTGGCGCTCTGCTGCTGATGCTCATGTTCATCAACTTTTACTCGCGACCGCTCAAGCAGTGCAACTGCGCCAACCATCTCGAAGGAAGTCACTCAGTCTCGAGTGACTCCCAATTTGAGAACTCAGCCGTCAAATCACAGATCGATAATTTGGAAACCCGCAAAAGTCCCGACGTTAAATCGGCGAAGAAGTTTGTCAACGATTTCAAAGCCGGCTACGAGGCATTCTATCGTTATCAGAATAAGTCTCTCTATCAGGTTCAGAAAGACACACGATTGCCGTTGCTACGACTCTCGGAGGCTGAGAACGACGTTAAGTACCGCACTAAGATGGGCAAGCAGTGGATGCAAGAGAAAACTGCCGTCTTTGTTGGCACCGCTAGAAATGCAAAAGACCATCTGCCGAGGAACATTAAAGACATTCATCGCTTGGGTAAACTGTTCAAGGACTACTGGATCGTGTTCGTTGAGAACGACTCAAAAGACGGTACAAGAGAGTTCCTTATTGGCGTGGTCAAGCAGTATAACAAGACCATCATTCTGGGTTGCGAGCCCATCAACTCACCCGCTGAATGTCACATCGACATCAAGTACCGCTCCGGTAAGATTCACAAACCGGGATGGGCTCAGAAGCGCAACGAGGAAGAAATTGTTGACCGAGGTGTAACAATGAGCATACTGCGCAACATGATTCTGGATTACATCTACGCCAATCTAGCTGACAAGGCCGACCTCATGATCGCCATTGAGCCCGACATCTCTTGGCACCCGTGGAATCTTGACAACATTGCCCAGGGGATCTACTACTTCAGCACGAGGCCTCAGCTCGATCTTCTCTGCGCCAACGGTCGTCTTTGGGGTAAGATCTACGATCCATGCTCGAGGACGTACTATTCAATGAAGAAGTTCACCAATGTGGATGACAACGATAAAACGTTCGTTACTGACGCAATGGCCGTAGAGAAAAACAAGATACCGATCAAGGTGGATTCCTGCTTTCAGGCGTTCGCTATTTATCGCATCAGCAGTCTGGTGAAGCACAATGCTCACTACTACCTAGCGCCTGGCGAGAGGAACTGTGAGCACAACACGTTGGCTAGACAGCTGCCAGAGAGGTACATTGACCCGGTCATGTGGCTTGACATCTACTCTCTAGTAGTCCACAGCAGAGACCGTTGGTGATGCTTGTGCCAATACGCTGCGCGTTAATTCTTGATATTTTGATGATCCCTGAACTCAAATATATACTTCTATTGGTATTCCACTTTTCTCACTTTCTTTGCCTCATAAAAGCAGTACGCTGAAATTCATACTTAATTTGTCATTGTATTAGATGTTGTATTTTGTGCCTTGAAGTTTTCCTGACCGATTTATCAAAGATTTCGACTGAAAATAAAAGGCACTCAATGGAATGTACGAGCATATTTATTGCGTTTGTTGCTGCCATCAGCGTAAAAATTGATATCTGAATTACACGTATTCCCGAGCAACATTTCAACGTGTCGACGAAATGATGGATACCGTTGTCAAATGGGGGTTTTTCTACGTTACGTCGGGAGATAATGACGTCGTACGTCGGCTGAACGTCGATATTTTGTAAATCTACCCATTCGTACAGCGACGTCGATAAATGTCGAATAAATAATTAGCATTTAAGCCTGTTCCTGATTGTTATCATTTCGAAGATACGCGGTCTACTCAGGGTTAAAAGTGCGGGGCTATATAGTGGCGTTTCTCCGAGAGACTTTCCTGGTTTTTTTCCTAGGCAGGCAAGACACCTCATCTCCCGCCAGTCGTATACGAGCTACATCTACTGTTCACTCTTCTGTACAGAGAGGAGCCGGCTCTGAGCCCCCCCCCCCCTCAGTCTGAGATCCATCCACACGCGCGGCATTGAGAAATAACGCACCGGCTTTCCGCACTTGTTTCTGGCGCCTAGGCAACGGTCCTGAAGGACTAAGGCTGAGTCTTAAAGGGACAAACGGCAGGAGAAAGATGGCTGAGATGAGGATAGAGCAAAAAAATGAGTGGTTGGTAAAGAAAATTTTAGCCTGTGTACACTTCAAAACGCCCGGGCAGCCTGAAAGACTCCCAGCATTATCCCGGGTGCAGCATGCAGCCCTTCCGTTCCTATAGCCTGTGTTTTAGCTACCTTCTGTTGCATGCCAAATGACACCGCGTCTGACTCGTAGCAGCCATTCCAAAATATGAGTTAATAAACAGGCAAAAGGCAGAACATTTGCTAGCTGGAGACTAACGCACATTTATAGTTCTAGCTGTACCATAATATTTTGGTTTCGTATGTCGTTACCACTAAAGCACAGAGTTCTTCAAATGTACGTATTGACCATGCACAAGGTTATAATTACAATGTAAACATTTAATACTTTAATATAGAAGTGTCTAGAAGATTTTGGTTTTACCGATCTCATTTAACTATGTGTGCATATCTGTAGCCTATATTATTCAGATTGATGCAGATCAATACCACAGCAGTGTGCCTGTAGAGTGTGACTTACAATATACTATAGCTAGTTTTATATTTAGCAGAAATCAGCTAAAATGCTTCGGTTTTGTATACTCGCCGTTTTCATATAATATATAGCTACAGTGGGTTTGATCCAGGGACAACTAAAACCCTGAAGACCTGTCAACCTTTTAGTTGTCCCTGGCTTGATTTTAGAGAAGAGTTGTGACTGACTGACTGACTGACTGACTGACTGACTGACTGACTGACTGACTGACTGACTGACTGACTGACTGACTGACTGACTGACTGACTGACTGACTGACTGACTGACTGACTGACTGACTGACTGACTGACTGACTGACTGACTGACTGACTGACTGACTGACTGACTGACTGACTGACTGACTGACTGACTGACTGACTGACTGACTGACTGACTGACTGACTGACTTTTCTGTTCACAGATTTAATCTGCGCTTAAATGTCACTGACTACGGCTGATTCCGAAATTAACTACTCAAGACTGACAGGACTCTTGTAGCAATTGAAAGCGCAGAAGTTTAGATACGCATGTGTCAACCGCAATGAAAAACTATTTCACTTTTCTATTCCTATTGCCAGGCCTTTTATGCACTTTTCAGTGAGTCAAGTTGCTTTCGTTGAATTATCTATTGAATGAAAACAGTTTAAATCTCGTGGATCGTTTAGGTTCAGCGAAGCGAAAAACTTCCAAAAAGACCATTAGTGATGCTATACTGTCTGGCGTGCTGAATCGACAAGCAGTCAAACGCATGCTCATGAGACAGATCGCGTGCTAGCACTGAGCAATAAAGCATGAAGCTGTCAAGAGCGTCACGCCTCGTTCAACGCAGACATTCAATCTGAAATGTTGAAACCTGCTACAGGACTTGTCATTGTCCTGTAGCCACTTCGGATCCAAAGTCAATGTATCCGCAATTTCAACTTGTACCTTGAAACTAAAGCTTTCGCTTGGTGCTCAAGCTCTAAAAGCCTAATCAACCTATAGAGCTTGAGACTGTCCCGACTATCTTGGTGCTCTGGGTGATTGAGGCGTTTCTTCCCGACTGTCTTGGTGCTCTGGGTGATTGAGGCGTTTCTTCCCGACTATCTTGGTGCTCTGGGTGAGTGAGACGTTTCTTCCCGACTGTCTTGGTGCTCTGGGTGATTGAGGCGTTTCTTCCCGACTGTCTTGGTGCTCTGGGTGATTGAGGCGTTTCTTCCCGACTGTCTTGGTGCTCTGGGTGAGTGAGGCGTTTCTTCCCGACTGTCTTGGTGCTCTGAGTGATTGAGGCGTTTCTTCCCGACTGTCTTGGTGCTCTGAGTGATTGAGGCGTTTCTTCCCGACTGTCTTGGTGCTCTGGGTGATTGAGGCGTTTCTTCCCGACTATCTTGGTGCTCTGGGTGAGTGAGACGTTTCTTCCCGACTGTCTTGGTGCTCTGGGTGATTGAGGCGTTTCTTCCCGACTGTCTTGGTGCTCTGGGTGAGTGAGGCGTTTCTTCCCGACTGTCTTGGTGCTCTGGGTGAGTGAGGCGTTTCTTCCCGACTGTCTTGGTGCTCTGGGTGATTGAGCCGTTTCTTCCCGACTGTCTTGGTGCTCTGGGTGATTGAGGCGTTTCTTCCCGACTGTCTTGGTGCTCTGGGTGAGTGAGGCGTTTCTTCCCGACTGTCTTGGTGCTCTGGGTGAGTGAGGCGTTTCTTCCCGACTGTCTTGGTGCTCTGGGTGATTGAGGCGTTTCTTCCCGACTGTCTTGGTGCTCTGGGTGAGTGAGGCGTTTCTTCCCGACTGTCTTGGTGCTCTCGGTGAGTGAGGCGTTTCTTCCCGACTGTCTTGGTGCTCTGGGTGAGTGAGGCGTTTCTTCCCGACTGTCTTGGTGCTCTGGGTGAGTGAGGCGTTTCTTCCCGACTGTCTTGGTGCTCTCGGTGAGTGAGGCGTTTCTTCCCGACTGTCTTGGTGCTCTGGGTGAGTGAGGCGTTTCTTCCCGACTGTCTTGGTGCTCTGAGTGATTGAGGCGTTTCTTCCCGACTGTCTTGGTGCTCTCGGTGAGTGAGGCGTTTCTTCCCGACTGTCTTGGTGCTCTGGGTGATTGAGGCGTTTCTTCCCGACTGTCTTGGTGCTCTGGGTGATTGAGGCGTTTCTTCCCGACTGTCTTGGTGCTCTGGGTGAGTGAGGCGTTTCTTCCCGACTGTCTTGGTGCTCTGGGTGATTGAGGCGTTTCTTCCCGACTGTCTTGGTGCTCTGGGTGAGTGAGGCGTTTCTTCCCGACTGTCTTGGTGCTCTGGGTGATTGAGGCGTTTCTTCCCGACTGTCTTGGTGCTCTCGGTGAGTGAGGCGTTTCTTCCCGACTGTCTTGGTGCTCTCGGTCAGGGCGAGAGTTTCGACTTCTGGATGGGATTTCGTTTGGGAGTTTAGCGACTTGAATGGCAACTTGAGAATGTTCGGTTTCTCTGTAGACTCGTCGGGCGACAAGCACAGGCTCGATATGGATCTGTGGGACCGTTGAACGTGAGCAGGTCGAATTTCGGACAATTCTTTATTGATGAACATCCGGGTGAAAACTACAACTTTTTCTACAACTATTTTTCTGACTCCGGTCCGTGCTCGATCGAGTGGGAATATTCCATGAAGACCTTCGAGTGCAATGATTGGGCAGTGAGAGGCCGCAGCAAATTAAGCTGGAGGCTGGTGTCCTGAGAAAATTTAAAATTGAAAGCTACTTTAATTAGAAACTTATAGCAAAATTATAGTTCAGCATTTTATTAAAAACCAGATAACTGGGAAATCAGTGAAATATACTAAAACACCATTCCAGTGAAATTTTACTCTTGTTTTAAAGTTCTTCTCTTTGTAGTTTTATTTGTATGCACTTCCAAACCACGTCTTGAAAACTAGTCTTTACCTTTAATTGATGATCTAGCTTAATTAGTAAGATGAAAATAATTATTATTGTTATCTAAACCCATATGTAAGAATTATAATTATCTCATCTATATGTACATGTAGGTGAGACCGCCAGGCAGCGGGTGATCGAGTCCGAGACGTACTATACTAGCTATTCCCAAATAATGGATAGTCACTGTGCTTTTGTCAACACAAAAAACGCGTCTACTGACATTTACCAGCCCAGAGGACGAGATTGTGAGATTGGTAATCAGCAACCCCATCCAGATGAATCTGAAGATGAACGAACAACATTTCTGATGAATTATCCGTGCTGGACGTCATCGTTATGGTGCCAAAGTGCTAATGCAGTTAGATACAGAATGGTGCTGTCAAGCAAAATGTGGAAAAACGTTTTCTAAGATCAGATTTGCGATCAGCATTTTACATTATGATGAGGACGCACTTTTTTCCAAATTCCACGTCTCGCACATGGGTGCTAAGCTTGTTAGCCTACTAACAGTAGGCTATGGGCATTTTTCTTCTTTTTATGTAATTTTCCTTGAATTCATACTAATAGGATCTTTGTAGCCATATCATTTTGCCATACCTGTAGTCATTATAACATAGGCACGGTTTTCGCTACTTTTGGGGTCATAAATCATTGCTTGTGAGCTGGTCTGACAGCAACCTGGGCCTCACTCAGTGTTGAGGCTGGCGCCAGATGGTCTGAGAGGATGCGGGCGGTAGCTTTTTTCTCATCATTTTTTACAGGCCATCAAGATTTATGAGGTCAGGGCCCATTGCTCGTGTTCACTCAAGCGTTTAACAGATTTGACAGCTATGCGTATGCGCTTTACCCCTAAAAGTACTTTGGGATAAGCGATTATCGATTTCTCTTCACCATCTTCACTTTCTATTTAATGAGATCTTTCTAATGCATATTTTTCATTAATATTTATAATTCCTACGCGTAAGGTCATAAATCATAATGTAGCGATTTTGAGTGATTTATGACAGCACCTGGCGTATTTTTATGGCCCCGAGGGAACTGATAGGATCTTCTGGTCACGTGAGTTTGGGTGGCAACAAGCTCAGCCAATCAGAAAATTCGACGTCAGTTATAACAAATCGGCTCAGCCAATCATGCGTCGAGGTGTTTCATTATAACAAATTGCAGTCCAGTTGGCGGCTATACAAACCGATGTTTTTAGCCCGCTCGGACTCAACCTCCTCGGACCCAGCACACAACTTCTGGCTCCCGGGACTCGACCGGCCGCCCGTCGTCTCTTGATCCCCGGATCGCGACAACCCCCCCCCCCTCATCACCAAGGACGAATGTCCCCGGTCGACGGCATCGATTATCGAGGTTAAGATCGTCACCTGCTAACTATCTGCGAAGACTGTGACATCATCATCCCAGGCCTACAGCTGCGAAGCACTAAGCCGATTCGTTCACTGTGGATTACCTGGTCTCCGGCTGTTGAGTTTCTGATTGGTTGGGTGAGAGGCTACCTAGACTTGCTTGATTGGTGATCCCTTATCTGTCCCCTATTTCAGTAGCTGGATTAGGCGCACACTTTTGCTCATTTTGTTCAGTAGTGCTGTGATTGAGGCCGAAATCATTCAATAATACTGTAGTAGTCTGGTTAATTACTCCAATTCAATCTGAAGTGTGAAGTGATTCAGTGGGAAGGTTAAATCGATAGTTTTTTTATCTTTTTTTATTTCTTTGTTCGCCGATGGCTCAGATGAGTAGCTACAGATGTACCCATGTGCACTCTAGATTCGCCAAACGGCTCGGGTAATGAATCATGCGGTCTCTGAGGTTCGAGTTAGTCTATCATCAGCGCTACGAGAGGCTGGCTGGCACGTTGAAGGCCAAAAGTACATGTACATGTACAAAATTCCTCGTATTTAGCAATGTAATAGTACATGTAGCTACCCCATAGTCTCGCCACCGCAAGGATCCCCTGCACAAGTCCCTCCTGTACCTGCATGACCAATCATCGGCTATGACTTCGAGAATGACAGCAAAAAGACACTATAGTTGGCAGGTAAGCGCTAAGCCCCTTAGTCGGAAGCCCGATTTCGAAAGTTCCGGTTTGGTGAGCCAGAACGCACGGGCTGGTGGCAGCGGGTTAGTTAATCTGCGGATTAACTGATCTTTACCTGCAATATTCTCCCTGCTTGTCTCTCGCTGTCCCTCTCTTAGCTATAGGACCTAGACTGCTCGTCACAGATCAAGCTACCTCGGGGGTGATTATCTGACAGGAGTGGGGGCCAGGACTCTAATTGATTTATTTCTGAGACCTGAGGCCCGAAGGCTTTCGTACAAGAAGCCGAAAAGGCCTAAACCCATCAATTAAGGCAAATCGCTCATTGATGAGAACGTACCGGATTGTCAAACACCAATACATGTCACTCTCAAAGACATGTAATATATCTTGCCAATAGGAATAAAAATATATATTATGAAAAAATTTATTTATAAAAATATATATGTGCCCCCTAATTCAGAGAGCCTTGAGGAGAACATTTTGATACTCTTTTTTGTTTGAATTGCTTTGTAAATTTGCTACTAAAAATTTCTTTGAAATTTCTTTGAAAAGGCCACATTTTAGCAAATGCCCGAGACTGAGCTGAGAGGAACTCTAACTCCTCATCCTTTGTCGGCTAGTCGAGCTCGACGCAGCCGACGCTCGAGCTGTGTGCTTTTGTCAAAACCATGGCTGAAACCTACCCTCTACATGTCGTAGATTTAAGCTAGGGAGAAAAGCCGAGCTTTAGGCCTAGGCCGCCTAGCTAAGCTATTTACCGTGTAGGCCCTACTGTTAGTTAAAACATGACAGACAGAATATCATAGATAAAGTGAACATTGAACTTTTCTGTAATTTAATATCCCACTGGCTAGTTTAAGACCTACATTAGGCCTAAAAACCAAAGGGCTACATGAAAGAACATGTCTAGGTAGGCCTAGTGGATATTGAAAGAGTCTAGCACTAAAAAATCCAAATGTGTTAAGTCTAACCATTTACCTATACCTTTTAAACCTATTTAATATATTCCTTAATATAAGGCTTTTCTTTTCTATAGACTGCTCAACTATCTATGGTATTGTTTTATTTTTTGAGCCATTTTAGCCCTAAAATCTAAATCATTTCTCAGTCCTCAAAACAACGACTAAGAACTTTGAAGACTAGAAAAATGATCATTACAGTCATAGAAACAAGATGAATGCAAAATTGCATAGCAAGGAAACAGAAACAGGTAGTTATAAAACTAAAAGACTCTATTGATATTTTAAAAACTTCTAAATTTCTAAATTCTAATTTCTAATGCAATACAATACATCTTGTTTTGTTTATATGAGTAGTCCTAAAAAGACATTTCACCTTTGAAAATTCTTTTGAAAAATAAAAAAGTTATACAAAATTTTGTCAATAAATTTTTTGTTGGCTTGTAATTTTTTGCATATAAAAAACTGATCTATGATTAGTTTTGCAGATGAAATCAAATTAAAAAAGTTTTTTAAAACTTTTATTCCTTTAAAGGCCCTATTAAATTTTTATATGATAGGCCCTATGATATTTATAAAATGATATTTTTTTCTTCTGCATTTTTTTCTACTTTCAAAAATTATGTTTAGGTATGTCTATCATTTTCAGTGTTGCTACAGGCTGCATTTTTAACGCAGCTGCGTTTTTTCTTTGAAAAATCTGCGTTTGTGCGTTTTTTTCTGCGTTTTTTTCATTCTGCGTTTTTACTTGCTAACTGTTTTGTTGGTGACTTAAGTGGTCCTTTTTGCTGTTGTATTATCTAAAATCCCACGTTTTATGTTTGTTGCATCAGCTTTGTTTATCTTAAAATCCATTGTTTGAAAAATACAAAGAAAACTACTTCCTGCATTTGGGGTCGCTTCACAAGCTCAAAATTTCACAACCTCGAAAAGCACATCCTTTCATAAATCGGAAACTTCATAGGCTCAAAAATTCACAACCTCGAAGACCATTTTAGCAGCCAACTTCATAAGCTCGAATCTTCACATCCTCGAAAACCATTTTAGCAGCCGACTTCAAAACATACATGTGCAACCTCCAAAACTCGGTCAGCCGTGCGACTTAGTTTTAACAAAAATGCGACGTAGTTTTTGGCCAAAAATGCGACTTACATATAAAAAAACCCGAAAGCAAAATTAACGCAACTTTGGGTAAACGGCAGGAGTAACTATGACTGTTTTATTAAGCTAAAATGCCTCGTCAGCTACTTAGTACTACTCTTCAGGTTATTTTTTGGGTGGGCATTTTTGCAACTTCCTTGATTGGCCGCCAAATCGGTCGGCCGGATCGGCCGACTCGGCCGACTGTTGCGCATGTATGCTTCAAAAGCTCGAAATTTCACATCCTCAAAAGTTTTAGCAGCCGAATTCACTTTTAGTCTTTGGTTTGGGTTAGGATTGGCTAGGGTTAGGCTAGTATAGTGTTTCGAGGATGTGAAATTTCGAGCTTATGAAGTCGGCTGCTAAAATGGTTTTTAGCAGCTGGAAGCAGCACCTGGAGCGGCAGCGGGAGGAGAATGAGGAGAAGCAGAAGAAGTTGGCAAAGGAGAGAGAGTTGGCAGTAGAAATTGCACAGGAAATTAAGAAGGCAACACACTCTGCACAGTTGCAAGCATAGGAGGAGAGCATACGGAAGAGGAGACTGGAGGTAGATGCACAAGCGGACAGAGCTGCCGCAATGCTTGACGAATATCAGCGACAGGTAGCTGCCCTAGCGATTGAGCGCAAGACACTGGAGAAGGAGACTGAGGGCCTCAAAGAGAAAAAGAGAAAGTTGGAGGAGAAGGCGACCAAGTCTACCATCGCCAGTTATTTCAAAAAGTGACGCCGGTAACTTTTGGTAACAATGATTTTTGGGCTTACATAGACATAAATAGATAGGCAGTGTTGGGCAAGTTCACGAAAAAGGAACTTTCGTACAACAAACTTTTGAACTTTATGCAAGGGCATTTCCTACTTGGCCAGTCATGCTCGAGTAACAACCATTTCTTTACCTCATTCTACTGCCAAACAGTTAAAAATGATCTCATTCTGCTATTCTTTCAATATCATTTTTAAAATGAATTGAACTTTTCCAAAAATAAACTTTGCCAAACACTGCATATGGGGATACAGGGTTTGCAACAAAGATGCATCCAGGTATGATCTAGGCATCAGTTTTATTTTACATGCATTTTATTACGAACAGCTATGCTCGCAATCTTGCTCTTTGAGTGACTGAGAGGGTAGAGACAGTGAGAACTGAAAGAGTAACAGATGACATGAATTTTTACATTTATTCTTCAAGTTGTTGCATTGTTGTTGTCGTGCTGTTTCCATGTATGTTTGCATCGGCCATCGATCGAGATACACATATTGCACGTATACGTACTCACTGTCGCTCTTATATGTATAGGTTGTCCAATGTCTAGAAAGTTCTGTCCATTTTTTTATACAAATGTTCGTTCGACTATTTTTCATGAATAACCTGGTTTCAGTCGGTAATGTATGTGACATCGGTGTCCACGGTCCACCACCTGTCGCCAGCGGTGTGGTGTGGCAGGGAACCAACGCCGTCCCTGTAGAACTGCTCTGGCCGAGAGTCGAAAAAGTTGCCGATCTCTGAGATGAGGGCCAGTTCGTTGTCGAAGCTCTTGCCTTGCAGATGCCAGTCAATGGCGCGAATAGATAGATAGAGCAAGCAGTGCAAAAGGTGCTCTTTATCATGTGCCATTCTTTGCTGGAAAGAAGCAACTTTCAGTTAGATGCAAGTGGTGGTAGAAAGGTGAGTATCATGTATTGCTAATAGGCAAATATGAACAACAATGGATAATAGATAAGAAAGTTTTAGTATAAGGAAGTTAGACCATGTGAAAAAATCAGACAGAACTTTCTGGACAACCCAAGAAGTGCAGGATAAGTTGCGTATCCTAGTTTGTCTGTTAGCCAATATCCATCGGCCAATTTTTGTGCACTCGCTGGCCGCTGCTGATTAAAGAGGAAAAACATACATTTTTGCATGTGACCATTTATGACATCTGCTGGTTGGCTGGTAGCCGTGTTGATTTTGGAATAAAATGTACTGATGTACTCTTAGCCTTTTTACTATTGTATTGCTCAGCATCGTCGTGATTTTCTATTATGCATTAGATATAAGAACATGTTTCGTTGCTAATGTATCTTGTTGTTAATCATCCTAGGGCTGCTAGTCACTTGTGTGCATTTATACAGTATAGTTGTATGTCCAGGGCACAGTGCTAGGATGTTTCAGGGCCTAGATCATTTCTCTGTATTCTACTAATAGTGCAATGTAAATTTGTTCCTCGAACTCCTTGATGTCGTTCATCATTATTTGCTCAACAGACAAGGGTACAGCCTGCAGTTGTGCAACTCGAGAACAGCTTCTTAATACTTGTATTAGCTACTGACTGGCATCTAACGTGTAATGTACTAGCAGTTTGCATCTAAAAATTAAGGACAGCAGGCTTTGGATTTGTTAAGAAAATTGTTGCTTTACACGGTGCCGTGTACATATGCAAAAACACAGAGCACACCCACGTAGGCAGGGCAGAGGCATGAATGTACAATAGAGTAGTTCTGAGCTTCATTATAATTTTTAGTACTGCCTGCGTTTTTTTTTATCGGCTGCGTCTATTTTTTTTCAAATGCCTGTAGCAACACTGATCATTTTATAATTTAAAATTTATTTGTGTTCTTTTAGTCTATAGAGTATAGTTATTATTTGCCTATCACATTATTGTTATTACTTATCTATGTATGTAGTATGCCAAATATTGAAAAATGCTTATTTGATAGCTAGTATTCCCAAGTAAGTACTTTTTAATTATATATAATTAATAAAAAATTGATATGCAATCTGTTTGTTTGCCATTCAAAGTGCATATAAAGGCCTTAAAACCATTATTCACTTGCCATGGCCCATAGTCAGGATGATTTATATTACGCTAGAAATTTCTGGCATACAATTGAAAATTTTACTTTTTTGGCATACAATTGGCATAAAAAATGAGGCAAAATATATTTGGCATACCTTTTGGCATGACACCATGGCGTAAATATGCCAAGCAGCATATGCCAACTCCAACCTGCATGCCAAAGTTAATATTAACAATTGTTGGCATAATGCTGTAACCTCAAAATCTTATTATAAAATCATAAAAACCATAAAACTTGTAAGATGAAAGTTCATAACTATTCATGATTTAAAAAAATTTAAAATTCCACGCAAACTAATTGTGTAATTTTCTAAAAAATTATTTTTGTTGGCATTATCTGTAAGCCAATTTACTTGAAATGAAAACCACACATTTGTTAAATTTTTATTGTTAAAATTGTTAAAAAATGTGTAACATACAAAAAAGGTCATTTAGTGTCGCAAAGCCTAGAAAACCTGGCATAAGTTCCTAGGACCTTGGCGTACGTTTCAGTATGAAGTGGCATATATTTTTAGGAGACTTTTTTTTCCGGCATATACCATGACATGATCCTGACTATGGTTCACTTGTATATATAGTAAGTACTTTAGGCTTTAGAAACAAAAAGTGTAGCATAACATAAAAGTAGTATTTATCCTAACATGTTTTTCAATGAATTCTGTATTAGAAAATCCATGGCCAGATTTTGGAATTTGACATTGCCTATTTGATAGAAGCAAAACAAAGTAAAAAATAATTTTTGGTAAAGTCTAAAATAGTGTTTTATTGCCGCAAGTGTTGACTGCCATAACCATAACCAATTAAGAAATTTCTTGCAAAATTGTGTAACTTGACTTTAATGTAACTTTTGTGAAATTTGTCCTATTGGTCTATGTTTTGTGTTATTTTATTGCATTTTATTGTTCTTTTGAAAATTTATAATTAACTCATTATTTGTATTTTATAGTATGTAACTATTTTTTCTATTCATAAGTAGCCCTGTTTTGGTCATATTTTGCATTTTTGAATTCATACCACAATCTCATTGAAGTTGCTAGATAAAAACTGACAAACACTTTCCATTTCCAAAAGTAGAAGTCTTCAGACTAAATGTGACATAGTTCTATAGAATGGAAAATATGTCTTTCAGTTCAGACTTGATGCATTATATTTGCTCTTATCCTGTTTGCACATTTCAATGAAAAATCATTTTAGAAGATCATTCACTATAATATTGAATATAATGTTAAAATATGGAATAACAATAATATTAATGACTAAGTGTCATTAATAGGTCTCATTTATTAATTGTACAAAAAGAGTGGCTGAGATTGCATTTATCTTA
Organism: Macrostomum lignano; assembly: GCA_002269645.1. NCBI lineage: Eukaryota > Metazoa > Platyhelminthes > Macrostomidae > Macrostomum > Macrostomum lignano. Next base: position 136,034 of record NIVC01002515.1, on the reverse strand, counting down.
AATTTAGCCCCTTCTGTTCCAACTACATATGTGGCTCTATTGCCTAAATCCTTGACCCTAGGGACTGCAAAGCTCCCTTTTATTGAGAATGAAAACATTCATTTAAATTTTAGTCCCCTACTGGTTTATCTATACAATGTCATACATAGGGTTTAAAATCTCTTGCTTAAGTCTCCAACTGCAGGGACTTGAGAATTCCTTTTAGAAAAGCTTTGAAACAAGCAATGTTCACTCATGTATGATGTTCTACCCTATTCTTACATATTAAATCAAGACAAACTGAATAGTCACTTTTACTAGATTAACTAGATATGGGAAATATGAGCATCTGTATCCATAAAAGCATCTGTATCTATAACTTCCTATAGTCATATCTGCAGCTATGGTGGATTTCTAATTTTGTTAAAACTTTTAGCTAACTTGAACTTGTTATATTTACATTTAAATAGAATTTAGTTGATTGTAATATTGTAAATTTGTCTATAAGTTATAATAAGTTATACCTTATCCCTTTCTGGTTTTTGGATTTTAACTAAATATTCAAGCCTTATAGTAATAAGACAGAAATGATTTATCAAATATTCCCAATTGCATAGATTTGCTAACATATGAACAAAAAATAAATGTCTATTAAGCGTCAAGTCAGTCGCCTGTTCTATTACCATGGCATCCTATGCGCAAGATTCCCTGTGTACATTTTGGCTGGCGTAATTCTTATAATTCTGTTCTTCTGGTATCCACTGTTGACTCTGTCCATTCCTAGTCGGTCACCATATGAGTTTGTCATAGACAAGCCTAATAATCTGACTGGCAGTTCTGTGTCACCTACACGGCCTTGGGTGAGTATGGTGTCTATGTACTTTAATGTAATGTTCTGAGCGGCCCTTTTTGACTTTCCAATTACTATTACAAAGTCTGTAGATGTAGCTTATTGAAAATATTTTTCTTTGTGTGTCTTGTCTGTCTGTCTCTTCTCTCTCTCTCTCTCTCTCTCTCTCTCTCTCTCTCTCTCTCTCTCTCTCTCAGAGCCTGTCCTGTGGCACCAAGAGCATCATCTGTGGCATCTCCTGTAACCAGTGCCACCCTGGGAAAATCCTCTATGTAGGTATAACTAGAAGAACAATGAGAGATAGAATGAACCAGCACAGGTCAAATATTAACAGGAGAATCGTTACTTCGGGGTCAGAGCACTTTCTCACCCCCAATCACTCGATTGCCAACTTTGTCACCATTGCCATTGAACAAGTTCTTAATAACAACAAAATCGAACTAAGGGAAGAAATCTGGATAAAAAAACTGGGGACTGACAAACCGCCAGGTACGAACATCAGGGTCGACAATCATCTTCTCCGACCCATCCCAATGGTCCTCCCTTTTCACCCATCTACGATCTGGCTTGCCAACGAGATTGCTAAAAACTTTGATAAGCTACAAAATAAACCAGGCTCCCGCATACTGCCCGCATTTACACGGCAACGAAATTTACAGAGCCTCCTGGCTCCCAATAAGTTCAAGTCTCAGCCAGGAAACCATTGAATCATTTTAACCAATGTGGTCATTTTACCCTATTGAAGTACAATATTTATTCACTTTGTCATTTATTTTATCCAAACTACTTGATTGTACGCACAAATATCGATTTTTACGCTCCTACCTCCAATACTGGAATTTCATCTAATCGTATAGTACTTCGAAAAAAAACAATTTTTATATAATAAATATACTGTCGATTGAAATGAATGGTGGAAAGCCTCTGGGACAAGTTAGAGCTAGACAAAACAGGGTTTTAAATGTAAATCCCTCATATGTACAACTACTCATCAGTTTTATCAGACTAAGAAAAATAATACTTAAAAGACCAACTTGCTTTGCATTACACACAGATTTTTGGCCTGACGAAGAGCCCAGAGGCTTAAAACCGGTAGCCTATTTTCTAAAATAATATTTTAATACGCCGTGACCTCTCCTCTCTCTCTCTCTCTCTCTCTCTTCCGACCCTTAATGACTCATTCTCCAGTAACAACAGTATTTTACTATCATGGCGTGATATATTAGTTCTTCTATACATTGGACAGAAAGGCTAGCTAATTTAGAGTCTTGTGTGTCAGGTGACTCAGGTCTTGCCATTTTCTATTTTTATACCATATATAATAAAGTTATACCGGTGCTCGTATTTTTGATATACTGAAACTGCGGGTACAATAGTACTAGTAGTTGTGTGCTACCCCAGGCCTTAGTGCTGAGTTCTGTGTGTGCTTAGATTCTTAAAGATCCGAATGCCACTGAACAGTCTGTGTTGGGAGATTGTGCTTTTTATTGAACAATTTTTTAACAAACTGAAATTCAGTCACTGCCTGTTTCAAGTTCTTAATTTTTCCCATTCCCATTCTCCCAAAACAGACAATCCCATTTTCTTAACTCCCAAGGATTCTCCCAGACATTCTGATTATCTCAATACCTCAGACATCCCCATTCTCCCAAATCCTTAGACATCCCCATTTTCCCAAATCCCAGACATCCCCATTCTCCCAAATCCTTAGACATCCCCATTTTCCCAAATCCTCAGACATCCCCATTTTCCCAAATCCCAGACATCCCCATTTTCCTAAATCCTCAGACATCCCCATTTCCCAAATCCCAGACATCCCCATTTTCCCAAATCCCAGACATCCCCATTCTCCCAAATCCTTAGACATCCCCATTTTCCCAAATCCTCAGACATCCCCATTTTCCCAAATCCCAGACATCCCCATTTTCCCAAATCCCAGACATCCCCATTCTCTTCTCCCAAATCCTTAGACATCCCCATTTTCCCAAATCCTCAGACATCCCCATTTTCCCAAATCCCAGACATCCCCATTTTCCCAAATCCTTAGACATCCCCATTTTCCCAAATCCTCAGACATCCCCATTTTCCCAAATCCCAGACATCCCCATTCTCCCAAATCCTTAGACATCCCCATTTTCCCAAATCCCAGACATCCCCATTTTCCCAAATTCCAGACATCCCCATTCTCTTCTCCCAAATCCTTAGACATCCCCATTTTCCCAAATCCTCAGACATCCCCATTTTCCCAAAAATCCCAGACATCCCCATTTTCCCAAATCCTTAGACATCCCCATTTTCCCAAATCCCAGACATCCCCATTTTCCCAAATCCCAGACATCCCCGTTCTCCCAAATCCTTAGACATCCCCATTTTCCCAAATCCTCAGACATCCCCATTTCCCAAATCCCAGACATCCCCATTTTCCCAAATCCCAGACATCCCCATTCTCCCAAATCCTCAGACATCCCCATTGTCCCAAAATCCTCAGACATCCTCATTTTCCCAAATCCTCATACATCCCCATTGTCCCAAAATCCTCAGACATCCCCATTCTCCCAAATCCCAGACATCCCCATTTTCCCAAATCCCAGACATCCCCTCCCAAATCCTTAGACATCCTCATTTTCCCAAATCCTCATACATCCCCATTGTCCCAAAATCCTCAGACATCCCCATTCTCCCAAATCCTCAGTCAAGCATCCCTATTGTCCCAAAATCCTCAGACATCCTCATTTTCCCAAATCCTCATACATCCCCATTGTCCCAAAATCCTCAGAATTCCCATTATCCCAAATGACAATCTCTGTTATTTTCTCCGCGCAGTTGCACCGGCCGGCCGAGGCTGTGATTCTGCAGTTGCTGGTCACCGTCCACGTGTCCAAGCAGGCATCCGTTGATGCTCTGCGGGCGGCCCTCGCTGGCAGCTTCGAACTTCACGCTTTGGTTCGCGATTTTCAACACGGCAACGCCAGTCTGAGCAACCTGTGTTTTACTGTTGATGAAGCCACTGCTTTGACTCCAGCTGAGAGGCGGCAGCTGCCCGCCTACGGCTGCCTGTTGTTGTCACCCGCGTCTCTATGGCAACAGGAAGCTGAGATGTTCAATTCTGATCGCAACCTGTTGCGGACTGTCTACGTATCGCCTCTGAAAGGTTTTGGACATTTTGTTGCTAAAAATAGTATTGCTTATCTAATGCATTCGCATTGATGCCGAGTAGAAAATAATATTTCTTCCGATTTATAAGTAATAAATATTAATTCATTTCAGAGATTTTATTCGGCATGCCCTGGCGTCACACTGGCGTCTCTCGTTTCAATGTTCGCAGCAGAGATCGAGTTATCTCATACTGTGTGACCGCTTTTTTAAAAAACCATGATCAAGAGTGAGTGCTGTTCCATTGTATAGTTTTCTTAGTTTCTTAGAAAACATTTCTTAGTCAGTTTCTTAGAAAACATGATCAAGAGTGAGTGCTGTTCTATTGTATAGTTTTCTTAGTTTCTTAGAAAACATTTCTTAGTCAGTTTCTTAGAAAACATGATCAAGAGTGAGTCCTGTTCCATTGTATAGTTTTCTTAGTTTCTTAGAAAACATTTCTTAGTCAGTTTCTTAGAAAAAATAATCAAGAGTGAGTCCTGTTCCATTGTCAGTTTCTTAGAAACCATGATCAAGAGTGAGTGCTGTTCCATTGTCAGTTTCTTAGAAACCATGATCAAGAGTGAGTGCTGTTCCATTGTCAGTTTCTTAGAAACCACACTCAAGAGTGAGTGCTGTTCCATTGTCAGTTTCTTAGAAACCACACTCAAGAGTGAGTGCTGTTCCATTGTCAGTTTCTTAGAAACCACACTCAAGAGTGAGTGCTGTTCCATTGTCAGTTTCTTAGAAAACATGATCAAGAGTGAGTGCTGTTCCATTGTCAGTTTCTTAGAAACCATGATCAAGAGTGAGTGCTGTTCCATTCAGTTTCTTAGAAACCATGATCAAGAGTGAGTGCTGTTCCATTCAGTTTCTTAGAAACCATGATCAAGAGTGAGTGCTGTTCCATTGTCAGTTTCTTAGAAAGCATGATCAAGAGTGAGTGCTGTTCCATTCAGTTTCTTAGAAACCATGATCAAGAGTGAGTGCTGTTCCATTGTCAGTTTCTTAGAAACCACACTCAAGATTGAGTGCTGTTCCATTCAGTTTCTTAGAAACCACACTCAAGATTGAGTGCTGTTCCATTCAGTTTCTTAGAAACCATAATCAAGAGTGAGTGCTGTTCCATTCAGTTTCTTAGAAACCATGATCAAGAGTGAGTGCTGTTCCATTCAGTTTCTTAGAAAACATGATCAAGAGTGAGTGCTGTTCCATTCAGTTTCTTAGAAACCATAATCAAGAGTGAGTGCTGTTCCATTCAGTTTCTTAGAAAGCATGATCAAGAGTGAGTGCTGTTCCATTCAGTTTCTTAGAAACCACACTCAAGATTGAGTGCTGTTCCATTCAGTTTCTTAGAAACCATAATCAAGAGTGAGTGCTGTTCCATTCAGTTTCTTAGAAACCATAATCAAGAGTGAGTGCTGTTCCATTGTCAGTTTCTTAGAAACCATGATCAAGAGTGAGTGCTGTTCCATTGTCAGTTTCTTAGAAACCACACTCAAGAGTGAGTGCTGTTCCATTGTCAGTTTCTTAGAAACCATAATCAAGAGTGAGTGCTGTTCCATTGTCAGTTTCTTAGAAACCACACTCAAGAGTGAGTGCTGTTCCATTGTCAGTTTCTTAGAAACCATGATCAAGAGTGAGTGCTGTTCCATTGTCAGTTTCTTAGAAACCATGATCAAGAGTGAGTGCTGTTCCATTGTCAGTTTCTTAGAAACCATGATCAAGAGTGAGTGCTGTTCCATTCAGTTTCTTAGAAACCATGATCAAGAGTGAGTGCTGTTCCATTGTCAGTTTCTTAGAAACCATGATCAAGAGTGAGTGCTGTTCCATTGTTATTTATGAACCTAAAATGTATATAAATATTATAATTATTGTTTTAGATTCGTGGATTCACTTGTCAATCGAGCTGCAAAGCTGTCATGGGCTAAGCACTTGCCTACTTTGGAGTCGGCCTCCCTAACGCCAACTCACATCTATTTTAAAGACAACAGTTTCATTGTGGAATACACTCCATTGCTGGTTCTATATTCCATACTGTTTTTGTATATCTACTTTTCAGTTCGTAAGTTTTCTATCATTTTTGTTAGTTATGTAACTTATGTTGGGGTCATGCTTTGAAACTTTGAAAGATTATTTTCGAATAAATATTTTTATTTTTAGCGTTAGTTTAGTCATGTTAAGACTATATTTTGAGTTGGGTTTTTTAACTGTGATTTTTTTGGAAAATTTCATTGGTCATAATGGTTATTATGAGCTGCTTCATTGATCCTATTGGTCATAAAAAACAAATTTAGGCCATAGATATCGGTCATTTGTAAGCCATCGTAAACTGCTTTTGGTCATAATGCGCATAGTTGAAAAAATTCGGTCATTAGACATTGGTCATAAAAGTGATTGCAATCCTTCACTTAACCTCAGGCAAAATCCAGATGGTGAAGAGCAAGTGGGGCTTAGCCTTTGGCGCCTGTTTCACCGTGGTGGCCTCTCTGCTAATGTCCGTGGGAGTCTGCATGTACTTTGGCATCGCGCCAAGTCTGAACGGTTCGGAAACCTTTCCCTATCTGGTTGTACTGATAGGCATGGAGAATGTTCTCGTCATCACCAAGTCGGTTGTGAGCACCCCAGTTGAATTGGAGGTCAGGCACAGGGTTGCCGTGGGCTTGAGCAAAGAAGGCTGGACCATCACTCGCAGCCTGGTTGCGGAGGTCAGCCTGCTGAGTCTGGGTTTGTTATCCTTCAACACCAGCATCCAAGAGTTCGCCCTGTTTGCTGTAGTCGGTCTGTGTACAGATTTCTTTCTGCAGATGTTCTTCTTTGTCACTATATTGGCTATCGATATCAAGCGAATGGAACCGTTGCCTGTGGCTAAGCAGAGGACTGCTAATCTGCTTCAACAGCAGCAGCAACTGAAGCAGCAAGACCAACAACAACAAAAGCAGCAATCTATACAGCAGGTTCCTCAAGACCTGGCTGTCACCCTTGGCTGCGACGAGTCTATAGAAGACAATAACAGTGATTCGAAACCGGCGACTGCTCAGACTGCATCGGATTCTGCTGAGCAGCTGCGCAAGCTTCATCAATTCCATCATATGCATAGGCGACAGCCTTCCGATGCTAATACTGCCGCCTTCTTGATGCATTCGTTGACTGCTGCGGCAACTTCGGCTCCTGCACCTGCTGTTCCAAGGCGGATTCGAGTTCTGTACTACTTGGCTAGCAAACGGCTGGCTTTGCGATTGCTGCTTTTGGTACTGTGCGTCTGGCTGCTGCAGGTGAGACTGGGGGGTGAGGAGTCTGGGAAAAAGATATCTGAAAATCTTTGTGAATGGGATCTGAGAATCTCGGGAGATGGGATCTAAGAATCTCAGGAGATAGGATCTCAAAATCACAGATGGGATCTCAGAATCTCGAGAGATGGGATCTCAGAATCTCGAGAGATGGGATCTCAAAATCTAGGGAGATGGGATCTCAGAATCTAGGGAGATGGGATCTCAGAATCTCGGGAGATGGGATCTAATAAACAGCTGAGATTCTTCGGAACTTTGCCCACTCACACTAGACTCCAAAGAATCTCACACTAGACTCAAAAGAATCTCACTCTAGACTCAAAGGAATCTCACACTAGACTCCAAAGAATCTCACTCTAGACTCAAAAGAATCTCACTCTAGACTCCAAAGAATCTCACACTAGACTCAAAAGAATCTCACTCTAGACTCAAAGGAATCTCACACTAGACTCCAAAGAATCTCACACTAGACTCAAAAGAATCTCACTCTAGACTCAAAGGAATCTCACACTAGACTCCAAAGAATCTCACACTAGACTCCAAAGAATCTCACACTAGACTCCAAAGAATCTCACTCTAGACTCAAAAGAATCTCACACTAGACTCCAAAGAATCTGATAATTGAAAATCCAACAGGCCAGCGGCTTAATTTCGGCAGTCAGTCGGCAGCTGCACAGCTCTCTGACATTCTCTTCAAATTTGTCCACGACCGCGTCATCAAACCCGGGCTCGTCGGGAGACCTTGTAGAGCATCCAGATTATCAGCGGTACTGGCCAGAGATGGCCGCTCTGCATTGGCCCAGTTTATTCGGTCACTATAATCGCAGCTTAGCTGGGAGATACGTCACCTATCTGGGCGCTGCTTGTTATCAGTCCGCCGCTGCAGATCGATCAGCTGCTATTGATGAAGAAACTGTAACTGAGCAGCCGCAGCAGGAGCAGCCTTGGTGGTTTCTTCTAGGCAGACCGGCTGCTCTGCACGGCACCTGGGGCTTGGCGGCGATCTGCCTGTTTGGCGTCACCTTTGTGTTGACTTCTACCTATGCGCTGATGCTCTGCTGTCAGCTCTGTGGCCTCGCCTGGCTCTTTCGGCTGGGATCTAGAGCTTGTGAGTGATGCTTTTAGTGACTGAGTAGGGTGACTGAGCTTGTGAGTGATGCTTTTAGTGACTGAGTAGGGTGACTGAGCTTGTGAGTGATGCTTTTAGTGACTGAGTAGGGTGACTGAGCTTGTGAGTGATGCTTTTAGTGACTGAGTAGGGTGACTGAGCTTGTGAGTGATGCTTTTAGTGACTGAGTAGGGTGACTGAGCTTGTGAGTGATGCTTTTAGTGACTGAGTAGGGTGACTGAGCTTGTGAATGATGCTTTTAGTGACTGAGTAGGGAGACTGAGCTTGTGAGTGATGCTTTTAGTGACTGAGTAGGGTGACTGAGCTTGTGAATGATGCTTTTAGTGACTGAGTAGGGTGACTGAGCTTGTGAATGATGCTTTTAGTGACTGAGTAGGGAGACTGAGCTTGTGAGTGATGCTTTTAGTGACTGAGTAGGGAGACTGAGCTTGTGAGTGATGCTTTTAGTGACTGAGCTTGTGAGTGATGCTTTTAGTGACTGAGTAGGGTGACTGAGCTTGTGAGTGATGCTTTTAGTGACTGAGTAGGGTGACTGAGCTTGTGAGTGATGCTTTTAGTGACTGAATAGGGTGACTGAGCTTGTGAGTGATGCTTTTAGTGACTGAGTAGGGTGACTGAGCTTGTGAGTGATGCTTTTAGTGACTGAGTAGGGTGACTGAGCTTGTGAATGATGCTTTTAGTGACTGAGTAGGGTGACTGAGCTTGTGAATGATGCTTTTAGTGACTGAGTAGGGAGACTGAGCTTGTGAGTGATGCTTTTAGTGACTGAGTAGGGAGACTGAGCTTGTGAGTGATGCTTTTAGTGACTGAGCTTGTGAGTGATGCTTTTAGTGACTGAGTAGGGTGACTGAGCTTGTGAGTGATGCTTTTAGTGACTGAGTAGGGTGACTGAGCTTGTGAGTGATGCTTTTAGTGACTGAGTAGGGTGACTGAGCTTGTGAGTGATGCTTTTAGTGACTGAGTAGGGTGACTGAGCTTGTGAGTGATGCTTTTAGTGACTGAGTAGGGTGACTGAGCTTGTGAATGATGCTTTTAGTGACTGAGTAGGGAGACTGAGCTTGTGAGTGATGCTTTTAGTGACTGAGTAGGGAGACTGAGCTTGTGAGTGATGCTTTTAGTGACTGAGCTTGTGAGTGATGCTTTTAGTGACTGAGCTTGTGAGTGATGCTTTTAGTGACTGAGTAGGGTGACTGAGCTTGTGAGTGATGCTTTTAGTGACTGAGTAGGGTGACTGAGCTTGTGAGTGATGCTTTTAGTGACTGAGTAGGGTGACTGAGCTTGTGAGTGATGCTTTTAGTGACTGAATAGGGTGACTGAGCTTGTGAGTGATGCTTTTAGTGACTGAGCTTGTGAGTGATGCTTTTAGTGACTGAGTAGGGTGACTGAGCTTGTGAGTGATGCTTTTAGTGACTGAGTAGGGTGACAGAGCTTGTGAGTGATGCTTTTAGTGACTGAGTAGGGTGACTGAGCTTGTGAGTGATGCTTTTAGTGACTGAGCTTGTGAGTGATGCTTTTAGTGACTGAGCTTGTGAGTGATGCTTTTAGTGACTGAGTAGGGTGACTGAGTGTTGATTTTAGTGACTGAGTAGGGTGATACTTTTAGTGACTGAGTAGTTGTCTGAGTTAGTGAGATCTGAGTAGTGTGTCCGAGTTTGTGAGATTTTTGATATGGTGTATGAGTTTCTGAGATCTTGAGCATGGTGTCCGAGTTTGTGAGATCTTGAGTAGTGTGTCCGAGTTTGTGAGATCTTGAGCATGGTGTCCGAGTTTGTGAGATCTTGAGTAGTGTGTCCGAGTTTGTGAGATCTTGAGTGTGGTGTCCGACTTTGTGAGATCTTGAGTGTGGTGTCCGACTTTGTGAGATCTTGAGTAGTGTGTCCGAGTTTGTGAGATCTTGAGTGTGGTGTCCGACTTTGTGAGATATTGAGTGCGGTGTCCGAGTTTGTGAGATCTTGAGTGTGGTGTCCGACTTTGTGAGATCTTGAGTGCGGTGTCCAAGTTTGTGAGATCTTGAGCATGGTGTCCGAGTTTGTGAGATCTTGAGTAGTGTGTCCGAGTTTGTGAGATCTTGAGTATTGTGTCCGACTTTGTGAGATCTTGAGTAGTGTGTCCGAGTTTGTGAGATCTTGAGCATGGTGTCCGAGTTTGTGAGATCTTGAGTAGTGTGTCCGAGTTTGTGAGATCTTGAGCACGGAGTCCAATTTTGTTAGATCTTGGGTACAGCGTCCGGGTTGGTGAGATCTTGAGTACGGCGTCCGGGTTCGTAGTGTGTCCGAATTTGCGATGTCTTGAGTAGTGTGTCCGGGTTTGAGACCTTGTGTAGTGTGCCCGAGTTTTTTAGATCTTGTGTAGGGTGTCCGAGTTTGTGAGATCTGAGTCAAAAATTATTTCAGTTGATCGGCCGCCCCCGCTGCGCACAGTGGTGCCTGTTGTACTGCCAGCCACATCCATGGACGTCGATCTGGTGTGCATCTCCTCGCTAGCGCCTGCCGACTGTCCAGCAACGCGCCGCGTTGAAGACCGAATATTGGCGGCCAGCAGTCTCGACGGCTCCGTGTCAGTGTGGAATCTTTCTGGCCGTCGGCTGGCCTATTTTGACAGGCAATTACAGCACGAGGGACAGTGCGATTGCGTCACGAGTGATGCAACTGTTGGTCCAGCCGATGGTTATGGCAAATTGGGCGACGGAGCTGATGTCGGACTCGGATTGAGACAACGGGTGGGTCTGCGTGTCTTGCTGTTCTTAACATAGAGTCTGGAGAATCTCACCATAGACTCTAAGGAATCTCACCATAGACTCTGACGAATCTGAACATAGATTCTGTGGAATCTCACTCTAGACTCTGAAGAATCTCACTCTAGACTCGGAATAATCTCACCATAGACTCCAAAGAATCTCACTCTAGACTCCAAAGAATCTCACTCTAGACTCCAAAGAATCTCACTCTAGACTCTGAAGAATCTCACCATAGACTCTGAAGAATCTCACTCTTGACTCCGAAGAATCTCACTCTAGACTTGGAAGAATCTCACTCTAGACTCGGAAGAATCTCACCATAGACTCCAAAGACTCTCACTCTAGACTCCAAAGAATCTCACTCTAGACTCTAAAAAATCTCACCATAGACTCTGACAAATCTCAACATAGACTCTGACGAATCTTACTATAGACTCGGAAGAACCTCACTCTAGACTCTAAGGAATCTCATACTAGACTCTGAAGACTTTTACCTTAGAACCTTAGAAATCTCATCCTAGACACTAAATAGTCTCACCATTAGACTCTGAAGAATCTCACCCCAGACTCTAGAGAAGAGAGAATCCTACCCTAGACACTAGAGAATGTCAGTATAGCCACAAAAGAATCTCATCCTAGACAATACTTTCTCACTCACATAATCCTACAGAATCTCACCCTTAGTCTCATCACCCTGACCTCTTTTCCAGGTAAGCCACGCGACATCGCTTTCCCCATCGCAAGCTGCATCAACGGACTCAGACTTGGCAGCCGCAACTGAAGCTGTCCCATCAAATTCCGGCTTAAATCCAGCATCCCCAACTCAAACCTTATCTTCCTCATCAATTTGGTGCATGAGTCTCATTACTAACGATACGGATTCGCGCTATCTGCTTGTTGGCTGCTCAGACGGTCACCTGGAGCTGTGGGATTTCACCTGTACCGGATCTGCAAAGTGCCGAATTCAATTATCAGCTGAGGGTCTGACTCACCTGACTGTACAGCAGAGTCAGTTAGTTGCTGTGGCAGCTACGGCTACAGGCATGCTGCACTGCGTTCGACTGCTTCTCGACGCTGATCGAATTGAACCGCTGTCGTCTTGCCGGGCGTCGCCTCTGCCGTTGCACTCGATGCTGATTTGGCCGGATGCCGGCCACGGCGACCTGCTGGCCACGGCCGGTGAAGATAATTTAATTCGATTCTTTTCTATAGGGGAGCTGTGCAAGATCCGGCAGCCGCAGCAGCAGCTGAGCAATAATGGAGCTGTTGGTGCCGGGGCGGCCGCGGCGGCTGCTGCGGCTGCTGCTGCTGCTGGGGCGGCTTCGTTTTGCACGGTGGTGTCGGCGCACGCAGCGCCTGTGCTGGCTCTGGCCGCCTATCCTAGCAGGGGAGTGCTCAGCGGGGGTGCCGATGGAGCCGTGTTTCAGGTGAGTACCGACTGGGACCAGATTGAGGTACTTAAAATCGCTTATATTATCGATTCTCTGGATTCTAATTTTTTCATTATCGATTATTATTGTGCTGAATTATTGGTTATCGATGCTTTGATTAATCTGTTGCGTTAATTATCGATTGTAACATTTATTAATTATCGAATTTAAATACTCCAATCAGTTAATTAGGGATTTTAAATTGGCAAAATTCGTATATTATCTATTCTAAATAACGAATTTTGTATCACTGAACTCGTTAATTATCGGTTCTGAATGACTGAAATCGTAAATTCTCGATTTTGAATCACCGGATTCGTTAATTCTCGATTTTAAATGACTAAATACGTTAATTATCGATTCTGAATGACCAAAATAGTTAATTATTGATTCTGAATGACCAAAATAGTTAATTATCGATTCTAATGACCAAAATAGTTAATTATCGATTCTGAATGACCAAAATAGTTAATTATTGATTCTGAATGACCAAAATAGTTAATTATCGATTCTGAATGACCAAAATAGTTAATTATTGATTCTGAATGACCAAAATAGTTAATTATCGATTCTAATGACCAAAATAGTTAATTATCGATTCTGAATGACCAAAATAGTTAATTATTGATTCTGAATGACCAAAATAGTTAATTATCGATTCTGAATGACCAAAATAGTTAATTATCGATTCTGAATGACCAAAATAGTTAATTATCGATTCTGAATGACCAAAATAGTTAATTATCGATTCTGAATGACCAAAATAGTTAATTATCGATTCTGAATGACCAAAATAGTTAATTATTGATTCTGAATGACTGGATGCGTTAATTATCGATTCATAATCGTCATATTCCTTAATTGTCCGTTACGAATTAATTTACCTGTCAAATATCGGTTGAAAAGAAGTTAATCTCACGCACATCTATACTTTCCCTTCTCCATCAGCCTTCTCCCCACCCCCTCCTACCCGCGCAGGTGAGCCCCGCTGATGACAGATCGTCTAGCGGCTTCCGGCAGAAGCGGCTGGTGTGGCAGCGCCAACCGGTGCTGTCGGTGTCGGTGTCAAGTCGGCACGCCGTCTGCGGCTTGGCCAACGGCCAGTTGCTCCTTCTGCGTCTGTGCACTGGCGCCTGGCGACTGCTCAGCTGCTGCCAACAACAGCAGCAGCAACCGCAGCAACCCTTGCAACCCTTGCTATGCACCTGGTCGCCGCCTTGTCTGTTGCCTAGCAACGACGCCATTGTGACGTCTTCGTCGTCGGGATTGAACGGTTTGGACGTCTGGTGCCTGGCCAGGCGGCGTCGGCTGTCCCGGGTGCGCCTGGCAACTGACTGGATTCGAAGCGACCCGGTGCAGCCTGTCTGCCTGCTGTCCCAGGAGTCCATGCTGCTGTGCAAGTGCGGGCCCTGCCTGCTGCTGGTGCCCGAGTGCCAGCTTACCTGAGCTAGCGGCCTGCTGTCTCCACGGTTGACCTCTGTGTAGTTCACCTCTGAATGACCTCTTATGACCCCGCTCTTGACCTCTACTGACCCTGCTCTTGACCTCTACTGACCCGCTCTTGACCTCTACTGACCCTGCTCTTGACCTCTACTGACCCTGCTCTTGACCTCTACTGACCCTGCTCTTGACCTCTACTGACCCTGCTCTTGACCTCTACTGACCCTGCTCTTGACCTCTACTGACCCTGCTCTTGACCTCTACTGACCCTGCTCTTGACCTCTACTGACCCTGCTCTTGACCTCTACTGACCCTGCTCTTGACCTCTTGTGACCCCGCTCTTGACCTCTACTGACCCCGCTCTTGACCTCTACTGACCCTGCTCTTGACCTCTACTGACCCCGCTCTTGACCTCTACTGACCCCGCTCTTGACCTCTACTGACCCTGCTCTTGACCTCTACTGACCCTGCTCTTGACCTCTACTGACCCTGCTCTTGACCTCTACTGACCCTGCTCTTAGCCTCTTATGACCCCGTTTTGAACCCACTCTCGACTCTTAGAATTCACTCCTTGACCCCCCCTATCCCGTTCTTGACCTTTCGTGACCCTTGTCATAAAGAGAGTCAATGAAGTCGAGAACCGCTTGACAACAACACACCTGGATTATGCGGCTCTCCGTTGCATTTTTGTTTCTAAGAAAATCCTGTATTTTTCAAATCCTTCCAATTGTCCATAAAGATTTCCAGTTTTGCTTCACTGCTTTAATCGCATAGGAGTTGTCAATTACCTGGTAATAAATTATTTCTTTTTTTCCTTAGTTGTTGACTTTGTTATTTTTTACTTACAATACTTTTGCGCTAATCTGTACGCGTCTATAAGTAGTATGTGCAGAGTATCCTTGGATTTATTTGCTGTGGATGGCATTCAAGAAGATTATCTATGTATCTAACTATTAGCCCACTGGGAATTAGCCTGGATGTTGCATTGCTTTGTTCAATACTTTTTATCAATTGCTTGTTTACGTGATTTTTTATTTGTTGTTTTGTCCATATGCAAGATAAATAAAAATCTATACTAGTTAAATAAATAGTAGAACACAAGCCGTCAGATCCGTAAGTGCTCAGTCGTTGCGTGTTAAACTCAGAACTGCGTTGTACAGCTGACATCGGATGCATGACCTTGTCGTCACTTACATAGTCTTTAAACTGTAAGCTACTTTGTTAAATAGAAAACAAATTGACTAATAGGCTTTTCAATTGATGTCTTTACTGAGAATACGTTAGATAGGTAGTTGCAACCAATTAACTGATAATAATAATCAATTACACCTGCCCTAATGGACAGGTGTGCAATTATTGCGCGGCGCATCTGAAGGCTGCGTACGGCTGTTCAGTCCAAGGACTGGGGGGTCGCCACACAGCCTCAATTACCCCCAGCTAATGCTGCTCAAGACTGCTAATGGTGTTATTTTATACTCCTGCATTGCAAGGGCCGATGTTGGGCAACTTGTAAAATTTACATAAATATATTGCTTAAAATGAGATTGAAAATGTGAGATTGAGATTGAGAGGGTCAGATTGAGTTTGAGATTGAGAGGGTGAGATTGAGAGTGCGAAATTGAAAGTATGAGATTGAGAGGGTCAGATTGAGTTTGAGATTGAGAGGGTGAGATTGAAAGTGCGAAATTGAAGTATGAGATTGAGAGGGTGAGATTGATATTGAAAATGTGAGATTGAGATTGAGAGGGTGAGATTGAGATTGAGAGGGTGAGATTGAGATTGAAAATGTGAGATTGAGATTGAGAGGGTCAGATTGAGTTTGAGATTGAGAGGGTGAGATTGAGATTGAAAATGTGAGATTGAGAGGGTCAGATTGAGTTTGAGATTGAGAGGGTGAGATTGAGATTGAAAATGTGAGATTGAGATTGAGAGGGTCAGATTGAGTTTGAGATTGAGAGGGTGAAATTGAGATTGAAAATGTGAGATTGAGATTGAGAGGGTCAGATTGAGTTTGAGATTGAGAGGGTGAGATTGAGATTGAAAATGTGAGATTGAGATTGAGAGGGTCAGATTGAGTTTGAGATTGAGAGGGTGAGATTGAGATTGAAAATGTGAGATTGAGATTGAGAGGGTCAGATTGAGTTTGAGATTGAGAGGGTGAAATTGAGATTGAAAATGTGAGATTGAGATTGAGAGGGTCAGATTGAGTTTGAGATTGAGAGGATGAGATTGAGATTGAAAATGTGAGATTGAGATTGAGAGGGTCAGATTGAGTTTGAGATTGAGAGGGTGAGATTGAGATTGAAAATGTGAGATTGAGATTGAGAGGGTCAGATTGAGTTTGAGATTGAGAGGGTGAAATTGAGATTGAAAATGTGAGATTGAGATTGAGAGGGTCAGATTGAGTTTGAGATTGAGAGGGTGAAATTGAGATTGAAAATGTGAGATTGAGATTGAGAGGGTCAGATTGAAAGTGTAAGTTTGAGATTGAAAATGTGAGATTGAGATTGAGAGGGTCAGATTGAAAGTGTAAGTTTGAGATTGAAAATGTGAGATTGAGATTGAGAGGGTCAGATTGAAAGTGTAAGTTTGAGATTGAAAATGTGAGATTGAGATTGAGAGGGTCAGATTGAAAGTGTAAGTTTGAGATTGAAAATGTGAGATTGAGATTGAGAGGGTCAGATTGAAAGTGTAAGTTTGAGATTAAAATTAAAAATGTGAGCTTGAAAGTGAGATTGAGAAGGGATTGAGATTATGAAGAGTTCGCTTTAGCACACTAGAGAAAGAGAGAGGGGAAAGGAGAGAGAGAGAGAGAGTTAAGTCTAGTGTCTAAACGCTCGAACTCCCACTTCCAGACACTTAAGCCTGGGAACAAAATCAGTGATCACTTACTGTTGCGGGCTCCTCTTCTTTGTCGCGCGTGTCTGCTGAGCTCACCTTCTTAAGTCCGCTTCCTCCGGAGTAGTCTTCTTGAAGTCCTTGAAGTCCAAAATCGGCCGAATGTGAGAGTGTAACAATCCGTCGAAGTATTCCTCGAGTGCAAAAGTCAAATTGGACAATAACAGCCGGCAATAAAATCGCTCAATTAATCGAAATAACGAAGACTTGAACAACGCTTATCTATTGATAATATTATCTCTCAGAGATATAGCCTCGGTTAGCTGCTCTGGCAAAACACAAGATCTTTTGAGGCTGCTCCGAGTCTGAGATTTCAGCTCGGATTTTGGTTTGTATTTATAGACAATTTTTTGGTACATGACTCATATTTCATCATCAGTGGTAAGATGACTCATCTTTCATCATAAGTCGCAACATGATTCATCTTCCCTCATCGTTTTGCTACGCATGTTTACATTAGTCTACTCACAGTAGCATCTTATGATACTCTACAATTAAGAGTGTGAGATTGAGAGGCAGAGATTGAAATTGTGAGATTGAGAGGGTCAGATTGAGAGTGCGAGATTGAGCGGGTGAGATTGAGATTGATAGTTTGAGATTGAGATTGAAAATGTGAGATTGAGATTGAGAGGGTGAGATTGAGATTGAAAATGTGAGATTGAGATAGAGAGGGTGAGATTGAGATTGAAAATGATAGATTGAGAGGGTGAGATTAAGAGTGTGAGATTGAGAGGAGGAGATTGAAATTGTGAGATTGAGAGGGTCAGATTGAAAGTGTGAGATTGTGCGGGTGAGATTGAGAGTGAGATTGAGATTGAAAATGTGAGATTGAGATTGAAAATGTGAGATTGAGATTTAGAGTGTGAGATTGAGATTGAGAGTGTGAGATTGAGATTGAGAGTTTGAGATTTAGATTGAGAGTGTGAGATTTAGATTGAGAGTTTGAGATTGAGAGGGTGAGAATGAGATTGAAAATGTGAGATTGAGATTGAGAGGGTGAGATTGAAAGTGTGAGATTGAGAGGGTGAGATTGAAAGTGTGAGATTGAGAGGGTCAGATTGAGAGTGCGAGATTGAGAGGGTGAGATTGAGATTGAAAATGTGAGATTGAGATTGAGAGGGTGAGATTGAAAGTGTGAGATTGAGAGGGTGATATTGAGAGTGTGAGAAAAAAGCGGTTGAGATTGAGAGTGTGAGATTGAGAGTTTGAGATTGAGAATGTGAGATTGAGATTGAAAATGTGAGATTGTGATTGAGAGGGTGAGATTGAGATTGAAAATGTGAGATTGAGATTGAGAGGGTGAGATTGAAAGTGTGAGATTGAGAGGGTGAGATTGAGAGTGTGAGATAAAGCGGGTGAGATTGAGATTGAAAGTTTGAGATTGAGAGGGTGAGATTGAGATTGAAAATTTGAGATTGAGAGTGTGAGATTGAGATTGAGAGTGTGAGATTGAGAGTGTGAGATTGAGAGTGTGAGATTGAGATTGAGAGGGTGAGATTGAGATTGAAAATGTGAGATTGAGATTTAGAGTGTGAGATTGAGATTGAGAGTGTGAGATTGAGATTGAGAGTTTGAGATTTTGATTGAGAGTGTGAGATTTAGATTGAGAGTTTGAGATTGAGAGGGTGAGAATGAGATTGAAAATGTGAGATTGAGATTGAGAGGGTGAGATTGAGATTGAAAATGTGAGATTGAGATTGAAAATGTGAGATTGAAAGTGTGAGATTGAGATTGAGAGGGTGAGATTGAGAGGGTGAGATTGAGAGTGTGAGATAAAGCGGGTGAGATTGAGAGTGTGAGATCGAGATTGAAAGTTTGAGATTGAGATTGAGAGGGTGAGATTGAGATTGAGAGTGTGAGATTGAGATTGAGAGTTTGAGATTTAGATTGAGAGTGTGAGATTTAGATTGAGAGTTTGAGATTGAGAGGGTGAGAATGAGATTGAAAATGTGAGATTGAGATTGAGAGGGTGAGATTGAGATTGAAAATGTGAGATTGAGATTGAGAGGGTGAGATTGAAAGTGTGAGATTGAGAGGGTGAGATTGAGAGTGTGAGATAAAGCGGGTGAGATTGAGAGTGTGAGATTGAGATTGAAAGTTTGAGATTGAGAGGGTGAGATTGAGATTGAAAATGTGAGATTGAGATTGAGAGTGTGAGATTGAGAGTGTGAGATTGAGATTGAGATTGAGAGTTTGAGATTCAGAGGGTGAGATTGAGATTGAAAATGTGAGATTGAGATTGAGAGTATGAGATTGAGATTGAGAGGGTGAGATTGAAATGAGTATGCAACCGAGGAGCGAATTGTTCCGGACCCGTCTAAAAAGCACTATCCTGAGCGCTGCCCAGTAAGGATCAAGGATCTGCAGTTCTAATTGCAGGTATAGGAGCTACTCCTATAAGATGCCATCCTCTTGACGCTCGAAAGCAGTTAATTATCAGTCAATTCAATCAAATATATCTAAAATTATTATTAGGATATTAGCCTTCAGGCAAAATTGGGCGTTGCCAAACGTTTTGTCTTCTTTGTCTAACGACCGCGTGCAGACGGTGAGCATTTGCGGAATGAATAGCTAAAATTTCTATACTTCACAACATTGTTGCCGTTTTTGTCCGTTGACTTGCCTAGCAGCCAATCAATGCTCCTTGGAGCTGTACTTTTGCCTTCCATTCTGCTCAGATTTTGACGGGCGTTGCAGTGGAAGGATTCTAATAAACTGTTTCGTTTGCTATTGTCTCAGGTGTTAACATCACCTTGGATACCTGCATACTGGCTGCAGTCTCAGAGTTAAAGCGAAAATGCTGCGTCTCTATGGCAAGGTTAGATCGAGTGAGATTGAGATAGGCGAGACTGGAACTCAGAGGAGTGAGACTGGAACACAGAGGAGTGAGACTGGAACACAGAGGAGTGAGACTGGAACACAGAGGAGTGAGACTGGAACTCAGAGGAGTGAGACTGGAACACAGAGGAGTGAGACTGGAACACAGAGGAGTGAGACTGGAACACAGAGGAGTGAGACTGGAACTCAGAGGAGTGAGACTGGAACACAGAGGAGTGAGATTGAGATAGAGATGGTGATGGTGATATTGAAATAGACAGGGGGAAATAGATAGAGGATGAGATTGAGACAGTGGGGGGTGAGATTGAGATAGAGATGGTGATGGTGATATTGAAATAGACAGGGGGAAATAGATAGAGGATGAGATTGAGACAGTGGGGGGTGAGATTGAGATAGAGGCGGTGAGATTGAGATAGAAATGGTGAGATTGAGATAGAGGCGGTGAGATTGAGATAGAAATGGTGAGATTGAGATAGAGGCGGTGAGATTGAGATAGAAATGGTGAGATTGAGATAGAGGCGGTGAGATTAAGATAGAAATGGTGAGATTGAGATAGAAATAGTGAGATTGAGATAGAGGCGATGAGATTAAGATAGAGAGGTTGAGATTGAGATAGAAATGGTGAGATTGAGATAGAGGCGGTAAGATTGAGATAGAGAGGGTGAGATTAAGATAGAAATTGTGAGATTGAGATAGAGGCGGTGAGATTAAGATAAAGAGGTTGAGATTGAGATAGAAATGGTGAGATTAAGATAGAGAGTGTGAGATTAAGATAGAAATGGTGAGATTGAGATAGAAATGGTGAGATTGACATATGAAAAGGTGGGATTAAGATAGGATAAGAATAGGATTTATTTTTATCGTTAAAATTCAACATCCGCTTGTTCTCCCATTTTTAAAAGTTAGAGAATAAATTCTAGCCAGCTCTGAGGCATAGGAAGCATCTGTACTTGAATAATTGAAACAGAATAATTGAAGGGTAGTGAAAGCAAAAAAGGCACATTGCCTGTAAATATCAGAGGCCGGCAAACACAGCTAAGCTGGTTTCTCATAACGGCATGCAATGCCCCGGAGTCAGGGACACCCCAAACACATGGCAATCAATCCAAGGCAGTCTCAGTCGGTCTGCACAGATTTCGTCCAAATACGACATCTGTCAGAGAACTGGTTGCCAGGCTGCTCAGACCGCCAAGCGAGTGCAGAGCAGGGTAATAAAAATATTGCCTATGCAGACTCTAAACTGCATCACGCGACCCAGTTATGGTCGGGACTATCGTAAAATAAGTTTTTTCTCTCGCTTCGGAGTGGAAGCTGGTTAGTGATGCACGATTTACAGGTAAGAGATGCACTGCTAGCTGTCAGCACTGAGATGGGGAATCTAGTATAGGGGAGGTGGGGAATCTAGTATAGGGGAGGTGGGGAATCTAGTATAGGGGAGGTGGGGAATCTAGTATAGGGGAGGTGGGTAATCTAGTATAGGGGAGGTGGGGAATCTAGTATAGGGGAGCTGGGGAATCTAGTATAGGGGAGCTGGGGAATCTAGTATAGGGGAGGTGGGGAATCTAGTATAGGGAGATGGGGAATCTAGTATAGGGGAGGTGGGGAATCTAGTATAGGGGAGGTGGGGAATCTAGTATAGGGGAGGTGGGGAATCTAGTATAGGGGAGGTGGGTAATCTAGTATAGGGGAGGTGGGGAATCTAGTATAGGGGAGCTGGGGAATCTAGTATAGGGGAGGTGGGTAATCTAGTATAGGGGAGATGGGGAATCTAGTATAGGGGAGGTGGGTAATCTAGTATAGGGGAGGTGGGGAATCTAGTATAGGGGAGGTGGGGAATCTAGTATAGGGGAGGTGGGGAATCTAGTATAGGGGAGGTGGGGAATCTAGTATAGGGGAGGTGGGGAATCTAGTATAGGGGAGGTGGGGAATCTAGTATAGGGGAGGTGGGGAATCTAGTATAGGGGAGGTGGGGAATCTAGTATAGGGAGATGGGGAATCTAGTATAGGGGAGGTGGGGAATCTAGTATAGGGGAGGTGGGGAATCTAGTATAGGGGAGGTGGGGAATCTAGTATAGGGGAGGTGGGGAATCTAGTATAGGGGAGGTGGGGGATCTAGTATAGGGGAGATGGGGGATCTAGTATAGGGGAGATGGGGAATCAAGTATAGGGGAGATGGGGAATCTAGTATAGGGGAGATGGGGAATCTAGTATAGGGGAGATGGGGAATCAAGTATAGGGGAGATGGGGGATCTAGTATAGGGGAGATGGGGAATCTAGTATAGGGGAGATGGGGGATCTAGTATAGGGGAGATGGGGGATCTAGTATAGGGGAGATGGGGAATCAAGTATAGGGGAGATGGGGAATCTAGTATAGGGGAGATGGGGGATCTAGTATAGGGGAGATGGGGGATCTAGTATAGGGGAGGTGGGGAATCAAGTATAGGGGAGATGGGGAATCAAGTATAGGGGAGATGGGGAATCTAGTATAGGGGAGATGGGGAATCAAGTATAGGGGAGATGGGGGATCTAGTATAGGGGAGATGGGGAATCAAGTATAGGGGAGATGGGGAATCTAGTATAGGGGAGATGGGGGATCTAGTATAGGGGAGATGGGGAATCAAGTATAGGGGAGATGGGGAATCAAGTATAGGGGAGATGGGGGATCTAGTATAGGGGAGATGGGGAATCTAGTATAGGGGAGATGGGGGATCTAGTATAGGGGAGATGGGGAATCAAGTATAGGGGAGATGGGGGATCTAGTATAGGGGAGATGGGGAATCAAGTATAGGGGAGATGGGGGATCTAGTATAGGGGAGATGGGGAATCAAGTATAGGGGAGATGGGGATCTAGTATAGGGGAGATGGGGGATCTAGTATAGGGGAGATGGGGAATCAAGTATAGGGGAGATGGGGATCTAGTATAGGGGAGATGGGGAATCAAGTATAGGGGAGATGGGGGATCTAGTATAGGGGAGATGGGGAATCAAGTATAGGGGAGATGGGGGATCTAGTATAGGGGAGATGGGGAATCAAGTATAGGGGAGATGGGGAATCTAGTATAGGGGAGATGGGGGATCTAGTATAGGGGAGATGGGGGATCTAGTATAGGGGAGATGGGGGATCTAGTATAGGGGAGATGGGGAATCTAGTATAGGGGAGATGGGGAATCAAGTATAGGGGAGATGGGGGATCTAGTATAGGGGAGGTGGGGAATCAAGTATAGGGGAGATGGGGAATCAAGTATAGGGGAGATGGGGGATCTAGTATAGGGGAGATGGGGAATCAAGTATAGGGGAGATGGGGAATCTAGTATAGGGGAGATGGGGGATCTAGTATAGGGGAGATGGGGAATCTAGTATAGGGGAGGTGGGGAATCAAGTATAGGGGAGATGGGGAATCTAGTATAGGGGAGATGGGGAATCAAGTATAGGGAGATGGGGATCTAGTATAGGGGAGATGGGGGATCTAGTATAGGGGAGATGGGGGATCTAGTATAGGGGAGATGGGGAATCTAGTATAGGGGAGGTGGGGAATCTAGTATAGGGGAGATGGGGAATCTAGTATAGGGGAATTTCACCGAAAAAACGCACAGAGATGGTAGGAAAAATCGCAGCAAAAGAAAATGCGCAGAAGACAGCGATGGAGAACAAGAACATGGCTGAATGGCCACTGCAGCGACTGAGTCCGCTCGGCCGAGTCGCTGGGAAGTAATTGCCCCGAGAGGCGGGGATTCTCTGCCCGGATCCCAGTTTGTACCGACGGGGCGGGACGAGAAAAAGTTGGACATGAGGAGCTCCGGCGACGGGCAGTTAAGCCGGCCAAGCAGACCAAACTTATTAACGACTTGGCCAGCTGGGGCTGACGGCTGGAAATTGAGGCTGGGCCGGGGGATTAGCGGCCGCCCTCATCCCGGAGGAGCGTGGCCGCCCCGCTCCGGTCTGACTTTGATGGGCTGAGGAAACTTGCCTGATCGGTTTGGTGCTGTCCTGGATCTCCTGTCTGCTATCTATCTATCTATCTATCTATCTATCTATCTATCTATCTATCTATCTATCTATCTATCTATCTATCTATCTATCTATCTTTTTATCTATCTATCTATCTATCCATCTATCTATCTATCTATCTATCTATCTATCTATCTATCTATCTATCTATCTATCTATCTATCTATCTATCTATCTATCTTTTTATCTATCTATCTATCTATCTATCTATCTATCCATCTATCTATCTATCTATCTATCTATCTATCTATCTATCTATCTATCTATCTATCTATCTATGTATCTATCTATCTGTCTATCTATCTATCTATCTATCTATCTATCTATCTATCTATCTATCTATCTATCTATCTATCTATCTATCTATCTATCTATCTATCTATCCATCTATCTATCTATCTATCTATCTATCTATCTATCTATCTATCTATGTATCTATCTTTCTGTCTATCTATCTATCTATCTATCCATCTATCTATCTATCTATCTATGTATCTATCTATCTGTCTATCTATCTATCTATCTATCTATCTATCTATCTATCTATCTATCTATCTATCATCTACCATCTACAGCTTTTACTGAAAACGCAGTCTCATGTGGCATTCGCAAAGCTGGAGGATGCGTAATGAAATGAAATTTATTATTTACAACAGTTGATTAAATAATCCTAGAACAGTTTTCCCTCGAGAGTCGTCTGCGATGACATCAAGCTTAGCATTCGGTTGAGATTAAATTTAAAGATTTATGCAACACTGCACAGAATAATACAGCAATGTTGCTTCACATGCCTGCCGCTATCAAACGGAATTCGCTGAGCAATTCTATAAAGCAGAGCGAATGGTCTCGCAGCAGTCGCAGTGCAACGCAGATATGAATAAATTTCCAAGAAAAAGACTTTGCGTTCTATTAATAGTGATGTTTTATCTTCTTCAAATACTTCACACTTTGCTATCTTCTATCGTGGTTCGGGGTTCAGGACTGCATGTCTTTCAGTGGGTGAAGTGTGTCTTTCAGTGGGTGGAGTGTGTCTTTCAGTGGGTGAAGTGTGTCTTTCAGTGGGTGAAGTGTGTCTTTCACTGGGTGGAGTGTGTCTTTCAGTGGGTGAAGTGTGTCTTTCACTGGGTGAAGTGTGTCTTTCAGTGGGTGAAGTGTGTCTTTCACTGGGTGAAGTGTGTCTTTCAGTGGGTGAAGTGTGTCTTTCAGTGGGTGGAGTGTGTCTTTCAGTGGGTGAAGTGTGTCTTTCAGTGGGTGAAGTGTGTCTTTCACTGGGTGGAGTGTGTCTTTCAGTGGGTGAAGTGTGTCTTTCAGTGGGTGAAGTGTGTCTTTCAGTCGGTCAAGTCTGTCTGCGGATTCCAGATCAGGCCTCTTCAATCTCATTTGTGACCGCGCCCAGTTTTACAACTCTCCTAGATGGAGCATCTCCGTCTTCACTCTGCTGCTTTTGCTCCAGACGCTGCTGCTGTTGCTGTTGCTGTTGCTGCTTTCGTCTGGCTGCCAAAGCAGCAGCCTTTGTCTGATTCACGGACGAGCTGAAGGCCAGCCGAGCCGCCAGCACCAGACTGTGGCAGTCGGAGACGCTGGCGCACAGGAAGACGTGGCATGTCGGGTTCATGGCGACTGTTCTCGCTGGTTGCTGCTGTTGCTGCTGCTGCTGCTGCTGCTGCTGCTGCTGCTGCTGCTGCTGCTGCACCGCCGAAGATTTCACGGCGATCTCCACGGAAACCAGACAGAACAGTCTTGGCATTCTGGGCTCCATAGCTACGTAGGATATAGTTTCGATAGGATGGAAGGTGGAGGAACCGGATTCTTGATCTTCAACGCTCAGACCGTGCGGTAGGACCGTCAGCTGCACTCTGGGCAGCTGAGTCGCCAGCTTGCCCGACGCCTGGCTACTGCGCCTCAGCCGAGCCACCGCCTTGGCCAGCTGGTCAACCGGGCCGCGGACACTGTCCGAGCCCCCGATGCCGGCCGCCGGAGCGAAGCCAAGTCGTTTAACTACGCTGACCGTCGGCAGGGTGACCTCTGCCGAATCCTTCAGCTGCTCGGAGGCAGCAGAGGCAGCTCCTTGAACTGATTCTGCTGGCGATGACTCCGCAAGCAGAAACTCATTGAAGTATTCATCTTCATCAATATCGTCTGCAGCTTCTGGTTCAAGGTGTCCTTCAGACATGTTTCCGCGGACTTCTGGAATTGAGTCAGCCAGGTCCTATTGTCCAACTGGTTTTATATTCCACTCTCAGCTCTCCCTTTCTCTCTCTTTCTCATTTCGCCCCGGCTCCTCAATACTTGAGCAGTTCCTGAGTAGGGGGCAGGCGGTGTGTCCAAAATAGAAAAAAATGACCAAAACAGCCATTCCTGCATGCGTAGCTCCCTCAACTTGGCAAAGTCCTTTCTTTCAGAGCGTGCTAAACATGAAGTTGCACAGCACAGGGTCTGAGAACAGCCCACGCATGAGGTGACTAAGAAGGAGATTAACACTGAGAAAATTCCCGCGAAAATGACCAAAAAAACTATATTTTCATGCTCACGACCGACCATATCCTACAGGGGTTGATCGTGTGGAAAACAGGCAAGCTGTGAGAAAAAATCATTATAATTTATTGCGATTAAGGTGAGCTTTTTTGCAAGTCATAAAACTGCAGCGAGAATGACTTTGGCTTAGGTGGCATTACCTTGAGTTACAGAATTAATTTACATACTGAATCAGTGCATGCGGATTGCTGATTGCTCAAGCTTAACTTCCATTTCTCACCGACCTATATAGATCCCCCATCTCCCCTATACTAGATTCCCCATCTCCCTATACTAGATTCCCCATCTCCCTATACTAGATTCCCCATCTCCCTATACTTGATTCCCCATCTCCCCTATACTAGATTCCCCATCTCCCCTATACTAGATTCCCCATCTCCCTATACTAGATTCCCTATCTCCCTATACTAGATTCCCCATCTCCCCTATACTAGATTCCCCATCTCCCCTATACTTGATTCCCCATCTCCCCTATACTAGATTCCCCATCTCCCTTATACTTGATTCCCCATCTCCCCTATACTAGATTCCCCATCTCCCCTATACTAGATCCCCCATCTCCCCTATACTTGATTCCCCATCTCCCCTATACTAGATTCCCCACCTCCCCTATACTAGATTCCCCATCTCCTCTATACTAGATTCCCCATCTCCCCTATACTAGATTCCCCATCTCCCTTATACTTGATTCCCCATCTCCCCTATACTAGATTCCCCATCTCCCCTATACTAGATTCCCCACCTCCCCTATACCAGATTCCCCATCTCAATACCAATGTCACGGAGATTCAAACAGGCTTCCAGATTGAAACTTTCCCATGGATACAGAATAAAAAATTATTTTTTTAAATCCGATGCGAGTTTCAGTCCCTTGCCTAGCAATTCGGCTGTCCACCTTGGCTAGCAATTAGACTTTGCCAGCCGATTGCGGTGGAGTTCACTTCTTACGAGTGCGTTTGCCACTTTTTTGTCACTAGCCAAGGTGGCACTACTTTGCTCAGGAAATCTGCTTCGAGAAGAGAAAAAAATCGTATAAAAAGTACAAATTATAGGAATCGACTCGGAGAGTGGTGGGCCCGCTCACTTCCGAAATTCGGCACGCCAATCTTATTTCATAAGCAGATGCCAGTCTGCAAAGGCAAATATAAATTTAGCTCGCATACTGTGTGGCTGAAAGCCGCCTTGTTATATTCGAATGTCTTTTTTGTAGTCCTGCCGTACAGAGGGTGATGCGTAACCTCAGACTGCATGCCTGCATCCACTGGGTATCCTGGATTTGCACTTTTGTCTACCTCCCTGGTTCTCCCTCTACCTCAATACCTCCCCTCTTTCCACCGCCCCCTCCCTCACTCTCCCTCTAACTCTCCACTCACTCTCACTCTCCCACTCACTCTCACTCTCACTCTCCCTCTCACTCTCTCACTCTCCTCCCTCTCCCTCTTCCTCTTCCTCTCCATCTCCCTCTCTCTCTCCCTCTCTCTCCCTCTCCCTCTCTCTCCCTCTCCCTCTCTCTCTCTCCTCTCTCTCCCTCTCCCCCTCTCTCCTCTCCCTCTCTTTCTCTCTCCTCTCTCTCCTCTCTCTCCCTCTCTCCCTCTCCCTCTCTCTCCCTCTCCCTCTCTCTCTCCTCTCTCTCCCTCTCCCCCTCTCTCCCTCTCCCTCTCCCCCCTCTCCCTCTCCCTCTCCTCTCTCTCCCTCTCCCCCTCTCTCCTCTCCCTCTCCCCCCTCTCCCTCTCCTCTCTCTCCTCTCCCCCTCTCTCCCTCTCCTCTCTCTCCCTCTACCCCTCTCTCCCTCTCCCCTCTCTCCCTCTCCCTCTCCTCCCCTCTCCCTCTCCCTCTCCTCTCTCTCCCTCTCCCCCTCTCTCCCTCTCCCTCTCCCCCCTCCCTCTCCTCTCTCTCCCTCTCCCCCTCTCTCCCTCTCCTCTCTCTCCCTCTACCCCTCTCTCCCTCTCCCCCTCTCTCCCTCTCCCTCTCCCTATCCTGTCTCTCTCTTGCTTTTTTTCTCCCTCTCCCTCTCTCCCTCAACCCCTTCCTGCTGCACAGCTGGACCATTCAATTCCATTCTCCCGCATTATGCAACATCGGCGCTCTGGTTGCCAAAGTGAGGGACGATGATGGCCGCTTACACCAAGGAAGGGGCCATCTGGGAGCAGCTCTGCCACACGCAAACGGAACCAGCCACTTGATTAATGTTTTTTCGACTCTCAATATGTATTCTCAAGAATTGTTTTCATGTGCATGCTTTCAAAACCATATTTTGTCATCTCTATCAGTGCTTGATTACTACTGCACTTTTATCTGATATTTTAAACTTTATGTATGTTTTGAGCTTACATTCGCACTTTTTCTATCCGCTTGAATGCAGCTCTCACTCTCAACTCCTCTCCATCTCAATGTTTTTGCATAGATCGTGCAAATACGTTGTCAGCTTCTCAAAATTTTATTTTTACTTGTTTTTGCCCGGGGGGTAGAAATTGTATTTATCAAAATACCGGCAAACCCTATTTCTGCCACGTTTCTCTGTCCTTTTGCTTTTACCTTGTCAGCGCGTTCGGGATTGGATATCTCAACCTCTCACCCTCTCCTCCCCTCTCCCTCTTCCTCTCCTTCTCTCCCTCTCCTTCTCTCCCTCTCCCTCTCCTTCTTCCCTCTCCCTCTCCTTCTCTCCCTCTCCCTCTCCTTCTCTCCCTCTCCCTCTCCTTCTCTCCCTCTCCCTCTCCTTCTCCCTCTCCTTCTCTCCCTCTCCCTCTCCTTCTCTCCCTCTCCCTCTCCTTCTCTCCCTCTCCTTCTCCCTCTCCTTCTCTCCCTCTCCCTCTCCTTCTCTCCCTCTCCCTCTCCTTCTCTCCCTCTCCCTCTCCTTCTCTCCCTCTCCCTCTCCTTCTCTCCCTTTCCCTCTCCTTCTCTCCCTCTCCTCTCCTTCTCTCCCTCTCCTCTCCTTCTCTCCCTCTCCCTCTCCTTCTCTCCCTCTCCCTCTCCTTCTCTCCCTCTCCCTCTCCTTCTCTCCCTCTCCCTCTCCTTCTCTCCCTCTCCCTCTCCTTCTCTCCTTCTCCCTCTCCTTCTCTCCCTCTCCCTCTCCTTCTCTCCCTCTCCCTCTCCTCCTCTCCCTCTCCCTCTCCTTCTCTCCCTCTCCCTCTCCTTCTCTCCCTCTCCCTCTCCCTCTCTCCCTCTCCCTCTCCTTCTCTCCCTCTCCCTCTCCTTCTCTCCCTCTCCCTCTCCTTCTCTCCCTCTCCCTCTCCTTCTCTCCCTCTCCCTCTCCTTCTCTCCTCTCCCTCTCCTCTCTCCTCTCCTCCCTCTCCCTCTCCCTCTCCTTCTCTCCCTCTCCCTCTCCTTCTCTCCCTCTCCCTCTCCTTCTCTCCCTCTCCCTCTCCTTCTCTCCCTCTCCCTCTCCTTCTCTCCCTCCTCCCTCTCCTTCTCTCCCTCTCCCTCTCCTTCTCTCCCTCTCCCTCCCTCTCTCCCTCTCCCTCTCCTTCTCTCCCTCTCCCTCTCCTTCTCTCCCTCTCCCTCTCCTCTCTCTCCTCTCCCTCCCTCTCCTTCTCTCCCTCTCCCTCTCCTTCTCTCCCTCTCCCTCTCCTTCTCTCCCTCTCCCTCTCCTTCTCTCCCTCTCCCTCTCCTTCTCTCCCTCTCCCTCTCCTTCTCTCCCTCTCCCTCTCCTTCTCTCCCTCTCCCTCTCCTCTCCCTCTCCCTCTCCTCCTCTCCCTCTCCTCTCCTTCTCTCCCTCTCCCTCTCCTTCTCTCCCTCTCCCTCTCCCTCTCTCCCTCTCCCTCTCCTTCTCTCCCTCTCCCTCTCCTTCTCTCCCTCTCCCTCTCCTTCTCTCCCTCTCCCTCTCCTTCTCTCCCTCTCCCTCTCCTTCTCTCCCTCTCCCTCTCCCTCTCTCTCTCCCTCCTCCCCTCTCCCTCTCCCTCTCCTTCTCTCCTCTCCCTCTCCTTCTCTCCCTCTCCCTCCCTCTCTCCCTCTCCCTCTCCTTCTCTCCTCTCCTCTCCTTCTCTCCCTCTCCCTCTCCTTCTCTCCCTCTCCCTCTCCTTCTCTCCCTCTCCCTCTCCTTCTCTCCCTCTCCCTCTCCTTCTCCCTCTCCCTCTCCTTCTCTCTCTCCCTCTCCCTCTCTCCTCTCCCTCTCCTTCTCTCCCTCTCCCTCTCCTTCTCTCCCTCTCCCTCTCCTTCTCTCCCTCTCCCTCTCCTTCTCTCCCTCTCCCTCTCCTTCTCTCCCTCTCCCTCTCCTTCTCTCCCTCTCCCTCTCCCTCTCTCCCTCTCCCTCTCCTTCTCTCCCTCTCCCTCTCCTTCTCTCCCTCTCCCTCTCCTTCTCTCCCTCTCCCTCTCCTCTCCCTCTCCTTCTCTCCCTCTCCCTCTCCTTCTCTCCCTCTCCCTCTCCTTCTCTCCCTCTCCCTCTCCTTCTCTCCCTCTCCTCTCCTTCTCTCTCTCCCTCTCCTTCTCTCCCTCTCCCTCTCCTTCTCTCCCTCTCCCTCTCCTTCTCTCCCTCTCCCTCTCCTTCTCTCCCTCTCCCTCTCCTTCTCTCCCTCTCCCTCTCCTTCTCTCCTCTCCCTCTCCTTCTCTCCTCTCCCTCTCCTCTCTCCCTCTCCCTCTCCTTCTCTCCTCTCCCTCTCCTTCTCTCCCTCTCCCTCTCCTTCTCTCCTCTCCTCTCCCTCTCCTCTCCTTCTCTCCCTCTCCCTCTCCTTCTCTCCTCTCCCTCTCCTTCTCTCTCCTCTCCCTCTCCTTCTCTCCCTCTCCCTCTCCTTCTCTCCCTCTCCCTCTCCTTCTCTCCCTCTCCCTCTCCTTCTCTCCCTCTCCCTCTCCTTCTCTCCCTCTCCCTCTCCTCTCTCCCTCTCCCTCTCCTTCTCTCCCTCTCCTCTCCTTCTCTCCCTCTCCCTCTCCTTCTCTCCTCTCCCTCTCCTTCTCTCCCTCTCCTCTCCTTCTCTCCCTCTCCCTCTCCTTCTCTCCCTCTCCCTCTCCTTCTCTCCCTCTCCCTCTCCTTATTATTCTCCTTTTTATTCGATAAAATCCCATCATTGGATTTGCTATTCACTATCTATCTTACCTAAAATACTCGTAGACCCTGCTCAGAGAAGAAAATCAGCAGAGAAACCAAAATGTCAAGGATAGAAAAGCAGGATTAAGTATCAATACCTTCATTCTAGTGAAGACATCGGTCCACCGAATGTCTTTTTCTACAGATTCCATTAGTCTGTGACAGATGAAATCCTGGCTGTGCTCACCCAGCTGCCAATTAAATGTTAAAAGCTGTTCTTTTTTTGGAACAACGATATTCAGCTTTACTAACAGGCAAACACCAGCCTCACTGACACACCAGCCTCACTGACACATCAGCCTCACTGACACACCCAGCCCCTCACTGACACACCAGCCTCACTGACACACCAGCCTCACTGACACACCCAGCCTCACTGACACACCCAGCCTCACTGACACACCCAGCCTCACTGACACACCCAGCCTCACTGACACACCCAGCCTCACTGACACACCAGCCTCACTGACACACCCAGCCTCACTGACACACCAGCCTCACTGACACACCCAGCCTCACTGACACACCAGCCTCACTAACACACCAGCCTCACTGACACACCAGCCTCACTGACACACCCAGCCTCACTGACACACCCAGCCTCACTGACACACCCAGCCTCACTGACACACCAGCCTCACTGACACACCAGCCTCACTAACACACCAGCCTCACTGACACACCAGCCTCACTGACACACCCAGCCTCACTGACACACCCAGCCTCACTGACACACCAGCCTCACTGACACACCCAGCCTCACTGACACACCAGCCTCACTAACACACCAGCCTCACTGACACACCCAGCCTCACTGACACACCCAGCCTCACCGGCACACCAGCCTCACTAACACACCAGCCTCACTGACACACCAGCCTCACTGACACACCCAGCCTCAGACACACCAGCCCCTCACTGACACACCCAGCCTCACCGGCACACCAGCCTCACTAACACACCAGCCTCACTGACACACCAGCCTCACTGACACACCCAGCCTCAGACACACCAGCCCCTCACTGACACACCCAGCCTCACTGACACACCCAGCCTCACTGACACACCCAGCCTCACTGACACACCAGCCTCACTGACACACCCAGCCTCACTGACACACCAGCCTCACTGACACACCCAGCCTCAGACACACCAGCCCCTCACTGACACACCCAGCCTCACTGACACACCCAGCCTCACTGACACACCAGCCTCACTGACACACCCAGCCTCAGACACACCAGCCCCTCACTGACACACCCAGCCTCACTGACACACCAGCCTCACTGACACACCAGCCTCACTGACACACCAGCCTCACTGACACACCCAGCCTCAGACACACCAGCCCCTCACTGACACACCCAGCCTCACTGACACACCCAGCCTCACTGACACACCAGCCTCACTGACACACCCAGCCTCAGACACACCAGCCCCTCACTGACACACCCAGCCTCACTGACACACTAGCCCCCCACTGACACGTAGATGGTAGAGGAGACAGTTAAGGTGAATATTCGCGGACCCTAAAGACAGCTTCCTTCGCCTGCATGTTTCCTCCGTAAAATCCATGGATTTAAAATTGATTTTTGATTAAATCTTTGCGTCACTGAAAGTTGGCAAGGGAAAGAGCCTCCATAAAGATAGTCGCCTGCTGCTACCTGAGCCCTCTCCTCTACCGCCTTCTGCCCGCATTCTTCATCATCCTTTTACCCTCTATCTCTCCTCAATCAATTCTCCTCCTTCTTTCAAAGCCCCTGCACGCAAGGCAGGAAAAGGCCAATTTTCTTTATTATTCCTTTCCTGCGAAAGCGCTGACTGTTTATTGAGTCTGGCTGTCTGCATGCGACTCTCGGCTGCAGAATTCTCTCCAGTATGTTTCCGGGGGCGATTCTTTACTGGGGCGATTCTTTACTGGGGCGAGTCTTTAGTGGGGCGATTCTTTACTGGGGCGATTCTTTACTGGGGCGATTCTTTACTGGGGCGATTCTTTACTGGGGCGATTCTTTACTGGGGCGATTCTTTACTGGGGCGATTCTTTACTGGGGCGATTCTTTACTGGGGCGATTCTTTACTGGGGCGATTCTTTACTGGGGCGAGTCTTTAGTGGGGCGATTCTTTACTGGGGCGATTCTTTACTGGGGCGATTCTTTACTGGGGCGATTCTTTACTGGGGCGATTCTTTACTGGGGCGATTCTTTACTGGGGCGATTCTTTACTGGGGCGATTCTTTACTGGGGCGATTCTTTACTGGGGCGATTCTTTACTGGGGCGATTCTTTACTGGGGCGATTCTTTACTGGGGCGATTCTTTACTGGGGCGAGTCTTTAGTGGGGCGATTCTTTACTGGGGCGATTCTTTACTGGGGCGATTCTTTACTGGGGCGATTCTTTACTGGGGCGATTCTTTACTGGGGCGATTCTTTACTGGGGCGATTCTTTACTGGGGCGATTCTTTACTGGGGCGATTCTTTACTGGGGCGATTCTTTACTGGGGCGATTCTTTACTGGGGCGATTCTTTACTGGGGCTATTCTTTACTGGGGCGATTCTTTACTGGGGCGATTCTTTACTGGGGTGATTCTTTACTGGGGAGATTCTTTACTGGGGCGATTCTTTACTGAGGCGATTCTTTGCTGGGGCGATTCTTTACTGGGGCGATTCTTTACTGGGGCGATTCTTTACTGGGGCGATTCTTTACTGGGGCGATTCTTTACTGGGGCGATTCTTTACTGGGGCGATTCTTTACTGGGGCGATTCTTTACTGGGGCGATTCTTTACTGGGGCGATTCTTTAACGGGGCGATTCATTACTGGGGCGATTCTTTACTGGGGTGATTCTTTACTGGGGCGATTCTTTACTGGGGCGATTCTTTACTGGGGCGATTCTTTACTGGGGTGATTCTTTACTGGGGTGATTCTTTACTGGGGCGATTCTTTACTGGGGAGATTCTTTACTGGGGCGATTCTTTACTGGGGCAATTCTTTACTGAGGCGATTCTTTACTGGGGCGATTCTTTACTGGGGTGATTCTTTACTGGGGAGATTCTTTACTGGGGCGATTCTTTACTGAGGCGATTCTTTGCTGGGGCGATTCTTTACTGGGGCGATTCTTTACTGGGGCGATTCTTTACTGGGGCGATTCTTTACTGGGGCGATTCTTTACTGGGGCGATTCTTTACTGGGGCGATTCTTTACTGGGGCGATTCTTTACTGGGGCGATTCTTTACTGGGGCGATTCTTTAACGGGGCGATTCATTACTGGGGCGATTCTTTACTGGGGTGATTCTTTACTGGGGCGATTCTTTACTGGGGCGATTCTTTACTGGGGCGATTCTTTACTGGGGTGATTCTTTACTGGGGTGATTCTTTACTGGGGCGATTCTTTACTGGGGCGATTCTTTACTGGGGCGATTCTTTACTGGGGCGATTCTTTACTGGGGCGATTCTTTACTGGGGCGATTCTTTACTGGGGCGATTCATTACTGGGGCGATTCTTTACTGGGGCGATTCTTTACTGGGGCGATTCTTTACTGGGGCGATTCTTTACTGGGGCGATTCTTTACTGGGGCGATTCTTTACTGGGGCTATTCTTTACTGGGGCGATTCTTTACTGGGGCGATTCTTTACTGGGGCGATTCTTTACTGGGGCGATTCTTTACTGGGGCGATTCTTTACTGGGGCGATTCTTTACTGGGGCGATTCTTTACTGGGGCGATTCTTTACTGGGGCGATTCTTTACTGGGGCGATTCTTTACTGGGGCGATTCTTTACTGGGGCGATTCTTTACTGGGGCGATTCTTTACTGGGGCGATTCTTTACTGGGGCGATTCTTTACTGGGGCGATTCTTTACTGGGGCGATTCTTTACTGGGGCGATTCTTTACTGAGGCGATTCTTTACTGGGGCGATTCTTTACTGAGGCGATTCTTTACTGGGGCTATTCTTTACTGGGGCGATTCTTTACTGGGGCGATTCTTTACTGGGGTGATTCTTTACTGGGGTGATTCTTTACTGGGGCGATTCTTTACTGGGGCGATTCTTTACTGGGGTGATTCTTTACTGGGGTGATTCTTTACTGGCGATTCTTTACTGGGGCGATTCTTTACTGGGGTGATTCTTTACTGGGGCGATTCTTTACTGGGGCGATTCTTTACTGAGGCGATTCTTTACTGGGGCGATTCTTTACTGGGGCGATTCTTTACTGGGGCGATTCTTTACTGGGGCGATTCTTTACTGGGGCGATTCTTTACTGAGGCGATTCTTTACTGGGGCGATTCTTTACTGGGGCGATTCTTTACTGAGGCGATTCTTTACTGGGGCTATTCTTTACTGGGGCGATTCTTTACTGGGGCGATTCTTTACTGGGGTGATTCTTTACTGGGGCGATTCTTTACTGGGGCGATTCTTTACTGAGGCGATTCTTTACTGGGGCTATTCTTTACTGGGGCGATTCTTTACTGGGGCGATTCTTTACTGGGGTGATTCTTTACTGGGGTGATTCTTTACTGGGGTGATTCTTTACTGGGGCGATTCTTTACTGGGGCGATTCTTTACTGGGGTGATTCTTTACTGGGGTGATTCTTTACTGGCGATTCTTTACTGGGGCGATTCTTTACTGGGGTGATTCTTTACTGGGGGGATTCTTTACTGGCGATTCTTTACTGGGGCGATTCTTTACTGGGGTGATTCTTTACTGGGGGGATTCTTCAACGGGGTGATTCTTTACTGGCGATTCTTTACTGGGGCGATTCTTTACTGGGGCGATTCTTTACTGAGGCGATTCTTTACTGAGGCGATTCATTACTGGGGCGATTCTTTACTGGGGCTATTCTTTACTGGGGCGATTCTTTACTGGGGCGATTCATTACTGGGGCGATTCTTTACTGAGGCGATTCTTTACTGGCGATTCTTTACTGGGGCGATTCTTTACTGGGGCGATTCTTTACTGGGGCGATTCTTTACTGAGGCGATTCTTTACTGAGGCGATTCTTTACTGGGGCGATTCTTTACTGGGGCGATTCTTTACTGGGTCGATTCTTTACTGGGTCGATTCTTTACTGGGGCGATTCTTTACTGGGGCGATTCTTTACTGGGGCGATTCTTTACTGGGGCGATTCTTTACTGGGGTGATTCTTTACTGGGGCGATTCTTTGCCTTTCTCATACTTGATTTTCCAGTATGACTTTATAAGACTTCCTAAGACTTTCTTAAATAAATTTCTACGATAGGATGTCAAGTTAAGACTCAGGTGAGCAGCATCTGTCTGCTTTGAGTTGAAAATTACATCGTCCTCTCTTTTGCTGTAAATTACCCTGCCTGTGTAATATAACCCAAATAAAATCTGCTTCTAGAAGAAGAAAGTCTTAGAAGAGTTCAAATTAGGGCAATCGACTGAAGACAAGCGTAGCAACTAAGACGGAGTTGGCCTTCTCTCTTCGGAAAAATAATTAGTATACCCGCCAATCTTCTTTTGAAAGCAGATGCAAGTCTTCGAAGGCAGGTGGCCAGCAAACCATAACTTATCATGCCGTACTTTTATACGGCATTTAACTAGTCAGCACACTGCACTGTCAAACAATATTATCCCTCTAACTCTCCCTCTCCGTCTCACTCTCCCTCTCCCTCTCCTTCTCCCTCTGCCTCTCACTCTCCCTCTCCCTCTCACTCTCCCTCTCC
This sequence comes from Macrostomum lignano, assembly GCA_002269645.1. Classification (NCBI taxonomy): domain Eukaryota; kingdom Metazoa; phylum Platyhelminthes; family Macrostomidae; genus Macrostomum; species Macrostomum lignano. The sequence goes on along the minus strand of NIVC01002515.1, from coordinate 99,074 downwards.
CTCTCACTCTCCCTCTCCGTCTCACTCTCCCTCTCCGTCTCACTCTCCCTCTCCGTCTCACTCTCCCTCTCCGTCTCACTCTCCCTCTCCCTCTCACTCTCCCTCTCCCTCTCACTCTCCCTCTCTGTCTCACTCTCCCTCTCCCTCTCACTCTCCCTCTCCCTCTCCGTCTCACTCTCCCTCTCCGTCTCACTCTCCCTCTCCGTCTCACTCTCCCTCTCCGTCTCACTCTCCCTCTCCGTCTCACTCTCCCTCTCCCTCTCACTCTCCCTCTCCCTCTCACTCTCCCTCTCTGTCTCACTCTCCCTCTCCCTCTCACTCTCCCTCTCCCTCTCCGTCTCACTCTCCCTCTCCGTCTCACTCTCCCTCTCCGTCTCACTCTCCCTCTCCCTCTCACTCTCCCTCTCCGTCTCACTCTCCCTCTCCGTCTCACTCTCCCTCTGCCTCTCACTCTCCCCCTCCCTCTCACTCTCCCTCTCCCTCTCCCTCTCCCTCTCCCTCTCACTCTCCCTCTGCCTTCCTTCTCACTCTCCCTCTCCCTCTTACTCTCCCTCTGCCTCTCACTCTCCCTCTCCTTCTCCCCCTCCCTCTCACTCTCCCTCTCCGTCTCACTCTCCCTCTCACTCTCCCTCTTCCTCTCACTCTCCCTCTTCCTCTCCCTCTCCTTCTCTCTCTCTCTCCCTCTCCTTCTCTCCGTCTCCTTCTTTCCCTCTCCCTCTCCCTCTCACTCTCCCTCTGCCTCTCACTCTCCCTTTCCCTCTCCATCTCCCTCTCCCTCTCACTCTCCCTCTCCCTCTACCTCTCCCTCTCCCTCACCCTCTAACTCACCCTCTCCCTCTCCCTCTACCTCACCCTCTCCCTCTCCCTCTACCTCATCCTCTAACTCACCCTCCTTTCACTCTCCCTCTCGCTCTCTTTTCTTCTCCCTCTCCATCTTCATCTCGCTCTCCCTCTCCCATCCTTCTTTCCTTCGTTCCCAGTAAAACATAGATAAAAAATTTGTAAGAAATTTTTTAATGGACAAATTTTTTAATGCAACAAAAAGCAACAACACGGTGAAAATATTTAATTCGATTTAAATTAAACAAAAAATCGATTTGAAGAGAACCGACATGCGTGAGATCGTGTGTCTGAGTTTCGCGAAACTGGAGTAAATTATATGCAGCATTTTTAACATTTTTTCTCCTTAATTACGATATAAACAACAGGAAAAATGCTGACAAAAGTACAGTTTGAGTCATTTGTTTTAGTGTAAAGTTCTCACGAATTAAAATTGAATAAAGTTAAAAAATTGCTCGCCGCACATCTTTGATAAATAAAGCTTTTCAAAAATATTACAGATTTGCAAATTAAAGCAATATTTAAAACTTTAGTTTATGGTGTGGTTGTTAAATTAGTGAATAATTTACAGAGGATTTTAAATCTTTAGTTCAATGATAAGGTTTTTTAATTAAAAAAATAATTAAAGAACAAGAAGTCAACAAATCGTAGACAGGGGTGCATTATGACAAATTTTTCCTTGCCTAACGACAATTAATAAAAAATTTGAAATTCTTTGATTTTGTTAAACCTTGTCGCGCGAATTTTAATTTTTTTGCTCCTTGACAAAACTTCCTAAAGAAATTCAATTCCGCACAAGTCGTACATGTACTCCACGGACACATGAAAAAAACAAATAGGGACTGCGACTGAAAAAATACAGAATTTTTATAATTTCCTTTTGTTTTCCGGACAAAACAATGCGTGTACAAGATAAAAAGGGGTAAAATTTGGTGACATAAATTAAAAAAGTGTCTTTTTCTACGAAACAAGACGAACTGCACGAGTCTTTTGTATAATTGTATTACATGTGAATCAATGTAATACAGGTTACAAATATTAAAATAAATAAAATAAATAAAAAATGATTAAAATTTATAATAAAATAATAATAATAATATTAAAATAATTAAAATAAATGATTAAAATACAGGCTTTAAAAAGTAACAAAATTATGAAACACTTTTCGAAACCTTAATTGATGACACACCTAAAAAGTATAAATAGTACATTCCGAAAATCCTAAGAGAACACACGAAGCTATTAATTATCAATTATCAATTAACAATTATAAGTAACTTGCACACCACTACTTCAGTAATGTACACCAAAGCATACGTAGAATTACACACCAACCATCTGTAGATTACACACCAACCATCTGCAGAATTACACACCAACCGTCTGTAGAATTACACACCAACAATCTGCAGAATTACACACCAACCGTCTGTAGAATTACACACCAACAATCTGCAGAATTACACACCAACCATCTGCAGAATTACACACCAACCTTCTACAGAGTTGGTTGGCCTCTCAAGCAGGCTCGAACGCACAGTTTAACACACCGACTTCTCCGTGGCCATCTTGACCGTCTTCCTACTGACCCCGGCCTCCTGGCCAGAGGAGCCTGGGTCCTGGCTGCCTGGTAGGCCAGCATCAACCAGAGCGGCCTTGTTGGTGGCCGCCGCCTTCACAGCCGCCATTTTGAAGGCCCGCTGATCGCGCAGGTGAATCTCCATCCGGGCGTTGACTGCGTTGGCAGCGGCGGCTGCCACTGCCGCCTGCTCGCGCTTGTTGGCCCGGTAGCGGCAGTGCAACCTGGCGCCTCTGGCAGCTCCGGGACCTCCGCCAACAAAGACGTTGCCTCCGCCGCCTCCGCTGCCGCCGCCGCCACCGCCGCATCGGCAGCGACAACACCGACAGAGAATCTGGCGCAGGGCCCGTCGGAACCGGGCATTCAGGCCGGCATAGATGATCGGATTGTACCAGATGTTGCTCATCGCGATCCAGTAGCAGATGCCGTGCAACAGGATTTCGTTCCTCGGCTCTTGGACGCTGCGCCAGTTGCTGCTGATGACGAAGAGGTGCAGCGGGGACCAGCTGATGAAGAACAGCACCACGACTAGCAGCAGCATCAGGATGGTGCGCCTCCTGGTGGCTAGACTCACGTTTGAGGCTCCTCCGTGTGCGACAGTGTCGCTGCCGCCGGCTTCCTCCAGCGCGTGGTTGGAAATCCACAGCGTCTTGATGACCCTGGCGTAAGCTGCGCAGATCAGCAGCAGCGGCAGCAGGTACTGCAAAGCGAATGCCGTGCAGGTGAACATCAGACGGCGGCTGGCCGAAGACTCGCCAGCAATGAAGGCGCACACGGAGTCCATTCTGAAGTCGTACACCCGCCGGCTGGAGCTGGCGTTCAGCTTGTCGAAACTCTCAACTGTCGGGGACCCGAAGATAAACGTCGGCATGACACTGACGGTGGCGAGAAGGCAGGCGACAGCCCAGGAGATGCCAGCCATGGTGTACACAGCCAACTTGGTGAGACGCGGCTTCAGCGGCGACACGATCACCCGGTGACGCTCGAAGGCGATGCAGACGAGTACGAAGGAGGCGGCGCTGGTGCACAGGCTGTTGGTGAAGTAGGCAAGGGCGCAGCCAGCCTTGCCGAGACGCCAGCCGTCAAACTGCGCCAGCGACTTCAGCAGGTTGATGGGCACGGAGAGGCACGCGAGGAGCATCTGGGCGACCGACAGGTTCAACAGGAAGATGTTCGTAGCGCTGCGCAACTGCGGTTTCCGCTGGATGACCAGACAGACCAAGCCGTTGCCGATGATGGAGACCAGCGCCATGGCAACAATCAGAGCGGCTATCAGCTCGCGAACCGGCCCGATTAGAATGGCTAATCGGCTTCTAAACTCCGAACTGGCCTGGTTCAATCGGTTCAAGTAGTCGGTGATGTTGATCGAACCGGATATGTTCGCGCTGCTCAGGTGGCGGAGGAACAGCTCGGGGTCCAGCCCGCCAGAGGCTTGTGGAGCCATTTTTTCCTGTTTATTTTGAAGGGCTATGAGACAAGGCTTGGCAAAGATTGTGTGCTTATGGCTGTAGGGGTTTGATGAAGATGGGTTAGGGACTCGTATATATTTGCGGATGTCATCAGGTTTAGCCAATGGGAGTCTTCCAAGCGGCCGGGATTGACGCGAAGCGGGATTCGAGTTTTCTACTGGCTATAATGAAACGCCAACGCTTGAT